>PVIC010010033.1:0-44222 GCA_004025085.1 Thryonomys swinderianus
TTTTTTTTAAATTGAATTCTTTACTGCTACAATTTATATACATCTCACAATCACATATAACATTGGGGAATTTGTACCAGTATATGACACAAGTTAATTCTCATTTTTATCCACATCCCTACCCACCCACACCTTCCCACCCCCTTTATACATACTCTTTTATTTTCTTTCTGAATCATATTTATTCCTTCCCCTCATTACATTCCCACACCAAATTTCCTATGGAAATTTCCCACTCTATAAAAGCCGTCATACTTTCTAGAGTTCATTTGCATCTACAGGTGTTCATGTTAAAGAGAAGATCCGGTATTTGCCTATCTGTGATCTATTTATTTCACTTATTAGTATATCCTCCAGGTGTCTCCATTTACACATAAATGAATCGATCCTGTCACTCTTTATGGCAAAATAATACTCCATTTTATTTTTAAAAAATCTTCTTTATCCAGTCTCCAGTTAATGGGCATTTGGGTTGTTTCCAAGATTGAGCTATCACGAACTGAGCTGCTATGAACAAGTGTGTACATCTGTCTTTCCAATATGATTTTTTAAATTATTTTGGGTATATTCCTAGCAGGGGGATAGCAGATCAAATAGGACCCCCTAGTCCTAGTTTTAAGAATACACAGATTTTTAAGTGGCCTCTGTCATTCAAAATAAGTTTCTCCATACAGTTACATCACCAATCATAGTATTATTTTTTTATTTCTAAGTAATATTAGCCTAAGTAGACATGTTACCTATTAATGAACTCTGAGTTGCTTCCAGTTTGGAGTTATCACAAGAGAATTTCTATAATATCTATGTACAGGTTTTTGTGTGAAAGTATGTTTTCTTTCCTATTTAATAAATAACTAGGGATAAATGGGTCAGATCACAAAATAGGTGTATGCTCAATTTTATTTTTTGATTACTAAGGTGTTTATGGCCATGTGATTTTGTACCTCCCACCAACAGTGTAAGAATTCCAGATCCCACCTGGAGGATATACTAATAAGTGAAATCAATAGATTACAGATAGACAATTTCCGGGTCTTCTCTTTGGCATGAACACCTATAGATGCAAATGAGCTCTAGAAAGTAGGACAGCTTTTATAGAATGGAAAATTTCTATAGGAAACTTGGTGTGGGAATGTGATGAGGGAAAGGAATAAATGTGATACAGAAAGAAAATAAAAAAGCATGTATAAAGGGGGTGAGGAGGGGTGGGTGGGTGGGTAGGGATATGGGAAAAAATGAGAATTAACTTGTTTCATATACTGGTACAAATTTCCCAGTGTTATACGTGATTTTGAGATGTATATAAGTTGTACCAATAAAGAATTCAATTTTAAAAAAAAGAATTCCAGATCCTCCATAGAGTCACTAAGACTCAGATGGTCAGTTCTTAAAATTTTAAACATTTTATTGGTATGCAATTGTATCTCTGGTTTTAACTTCCATTAAAATTAGTTTCAATTTGTATCTCCCAATTACTCGTAGCATTGAACCATTTTTTGGTGCTTATTTGCCATCTGTATATCTTTTCTAATGAATTAGCCAAATCTCATATCCCTTTTTCATTTCATTAGTTATTTCCCTCATACTGAGTTTCAGCAGTGCTTTCTATAGCTTGGATACACATTCTCTATCAGAAATGGAGCTTGCAGGGCCAGGGATTTAGCTCAGTGCTTCCAGCGTCTGCCTTGCAAGTGCAAGGTCCTGAGCTCGAGGAGTTCAATCAGAAGCTCTGATGTGTAGGCGGGACACCTCCTGTCCATGCCCAGTAGGAGTGCCTGGGCAGTTTTCTAGGTCATCCCTTCTAAGCGACTGGCAGGGGACCAGAGCTTATCTCCCTGGCTAAATTCTGAAATAACCTTGAATGAACACCTGTCATCTATGAATGCCTGTTCAGAAGGTGACTTCTCCAGGAGATTTTCGAATGGGTAATCCTAAAACCATACGGAATGCCAGATCTGATAGGGTGTGTTACTCTGAACAGGTGCAGTAGCCCTCTAGCCACGCCCTCCATTAGAACTATGTGTTTTGAGATAAACCCATCCCGGTACTGTCTCTCCACTAAGACATCCAAGCCCTGTCACTCTACTGCAATCTCAGCATTCCAGGGCTCCTGTCCATGCCGAATTGAAGTGATTGCACAAAGCAAATGTTACTGAAAAAAGGAGTCCTAGCTTAGTAACTCTGCTTCATGCTGTCAACAGATAGGTGTCTTCCATGAATGCACAGGTCACCTCTTCCAAAGGAAATTGGTCTGCGTTATTCTTTTTTAAAATGCTTATTTGGACTCTGGCCATCACTTCCTGTATACAACCCTGAACTGTTTGCTTAAAACCAGCATATTTCTCCCTTCTATTCCAATGTGCTCCAACCAGCCACGCGAGAAAACTTTAAAGCAAAATATAGACATCCTTGAAGACTCATTCCTTGAAAGTGTATTTTGGAGATCTGACTTCCTGACTCAACTTTCCTCCCCCACCAACACCCTGCAGATAATTGGTTGGGCTGTTGACACACAGTGATAGTCACACTGCAGCTACACCATGGACTTCTTCATCAACTCCCAAAACAAAAGTTCATGAAAGGGAAGGTTGGGTCGCCAGGACAGAGCTCCCTTTCTGGGGCTTGGGGACCAACCATTGTTTTCCTGGAAACTTGTCATCCCATCACATGAGTCTCACATTTCAGGCCCTGAGCAAAATGAAACTTGCTGTCCTATGAGAACGCATGGCTGTGATGCAGTGACCTCAGTGTGCTATTCTATGACACTTCCATGTTGCTATGCCCTGTTTAGTGACACAGCTCTTGGCAAATATCACTGCGTTCGCTCCTCTTGTCCAGTCCTACACACGCCAGCCAGCAGTTGCTGATAAGCAAGTGACCTGAACAAACATTGGTTTCTATGGCCCAAGTCACACGAGCCAGTGTTTGCAGGCTGACCCTGTCTCTCTGTCCCCAGAATGCCAGGTGATGACAACCAAATCCCACACTCTTGGCACCTCTACCACTGTTCAGGCAAACAGCCCAGAGCCAATTCCCATCTGTTCTTTCTTTAGCTGCCAAAAATAAAAGATTGTGGACCTTCTGCTTGGTAAATACTCATTACTAGGGTGGCATGTTTAAAGCCTTGATGTTGGCATTGTAAGCTACAGTGAGAATGCCTCCAAGCCTATAGTTAGTGAATTTTGCAAAAGTCAGACCTAGGTGTGGAAGGGAAAGATGGTAGCCTGTAGGCCAGGACACACTGGGCTTTCAAGTCAAGCTCCATGCAGGGAAAGTAGAATCAAAGATTCTCAAGAAATCCAGCTTCAGGGAAAATGAAAGTGTACAATTCCATATTTTCCTGCCCTCCATCCAAACCATTCTACTCTCCATATACATAAGCTTTGTTTCTATTCTTTCCTTTTTGCCATCAATTTTTTTCTTTCCCTTCTCTACTTCCCCTGCCACCCATCTTAGTTTCCTTCCCCTTTGAACATTTTCTTCCTATTTCACAATAACTATTATACATTTTGGACCTCATTTACATCTTCAGTTTCTCACAGTAGAGAAATCATATGGCATTTACACAAGGGTGTCCTATTTATTTCACTTATGCGTATGGCCTCAAGGTACATCCATTTCACTATGAAAGTCTCACTATCATTCACTATGAAAGTCTGTGCTGAGATTATCTTTCTTTATGGCTGAGTAGTACTCCACTTCTTAAAATGAAAAACACACATCTTCTTTATCCACTCACCAAGTGATGGGCTTTTAGACTGTTTCTGAGATTTAGTTATTACAAACCGTGCTGCTATAAACATGAGTGAGGACATGTTATCAAGACATGTTACTTTTAATGTTTTCTTAATATACCCACCAGGAAAATATAGCAGGGTCAAATGGGACATCTAATCCTAGATTTCTGAGAAATCTCCACAATGATTTCCACAATGGTTGCACTAGTCTCCATCCTTCCAACAATGGAAGCATGTTTCTCCTCCACCGCCCCAACCCCTGCAGCTCTGCCAGCATTTGTTGTTGGTTGATTTCTTGATAGCAGGCATTCTTTCTAAAGTGAGATGAATGTCAGTGTTGTTTCGTCTGCATCTCTCCAATGAGCAATGATGCTGAACTTTCTTTCATATATCACTTTGCTGTTTCTACTTCTTCCTCTGAAAATTGTCTGTTCATTTCAGATGCCCATTCTTCAATGGGGGTCTTTAAATTGGGGAGATTATTTTTTTAAGTTCTTCATCCCGTCTAGAAAGTAGTCCTTTGTGTGAGGAACACCTGGCAAAATTTTTTCCCACGCTGTAGGTTGTCTTTTCTTTCTGATGGTGGTTTCTCTTTCTGTGCAGAAACATTTTAATAAGATGAGATCCCAGTTGTTGATGCTTTCTGCTAGTTTCTGTGCTACTGGGATTTTGTTCATAAAGTTTTTTCCTATCCCAGTGTCTTCAAGAGTTCTATCTAACCTATCTTCCAGTAGGTTCAGTGATTCCGCTTTAATATTTAGATCTTTAATCCACTTCAGTTTTACTTTGGTGCATGGTTAAAAACACAGATCTACTTTTAGTCTTTGGCAGGTTGAAATCCAGTTTTTCAGCAATATTAATTAAAGAGGTTATCTTTCTTCCATTGGAGGATATTTGGTTCTTCTGTCAAAGATGAGGTGGCTTAGTATGTCTAGAGTTGTTTCTGCATCTTCTAGTCTGTTCGTTGATCTTCAAATGTGTTTCTTTGTTAGTGTCATGCTGTTCTTATCACAGTAACTTTGTAATATTCAAATTAGATATTGTGATACCCTCTGCCATGTCTTTGTTGCCTGGAATTGCTTTTGCTACACTAGGTCTCTTCTGGTTCTAGATGAATTTTTGGATTATTTTCTCTAGTTCTGTGAAATATATTGTTGAGACTTCAATCAAGATTGCATTGAATCTGTATAGTACTTTGGAAATTAAGGCCATTTTCATACTATTCGTTCTTTCTACTCAAGAACGAAGAATTGTTCTCTCCATTTTCTGATATCCTCTTTGATCTCTTTTTTTCAGAATACTGTACTATTCAAAGTGGAGGTCTTTTACTTCCTTTTTTATATTGATTCGTAGATATTTCTCTTTTTTTGTTTCCCCAGTTTTTTTCTCAATGACTCTGTTATTCATGTATAAGAAGGCTATTAATTTTTAAGTATTGTCCTTTTATCCATCTACTGTACTGAATCTGCCAATCAAGTCTAGCAGTCTTTTGGCTGAGTTTGGGGATCTTCTATATAGAATGTCATGTCATCAGGAAATAATGACAGTTTAACTCCTTCCTTTCCTATCTTCGTTTTATTTCCTTCTCTTGTCTAATTGCTATGGCTAATACTTCTAGAACTATTTTGAACAGGAATGGTGATAGTGGACATCCTTGTCTTGTCCTTGATTTTAGCATGAAAGATCTCAGTTTTTTTTGTTTTGAGACAGGATCTCACTTTGTAGTTCAGACTGGCCCTGAGCTAACCATGTAGCCCAGGCAAGCCTTGAATTCACAGCAATCCTCCTCCCTCTGCCTCCTGAGTGTTGGGATTATAGGCATGAGCCACCACACCCAACACTGTGGTATGTGGTACTGATTGCTGGTAGGTGTGATTCACCATGCCTGGCACTGTGGTATGTTGTGCTGGGGATCAAACTCAGACTTTGCACTTGCGAGGCAGGCACTGGAACCACTGAGCTAAATCTCCAGCCCAAGATTTCAGTTTTTGATCATTTAGAATGACACTCTCTGTTGATTTTTCATAAGTAGCTTTTATCAGGTTGAGATGAAGAACATCTATTGCAATTTTAGAAAGGTTTTTATTAAGAATGTGTGTTGGACTTCATCAAATGCTTTTTCTACATCTACTGAGATAATCATACAGTTTTTGTCCTTGAGTCTCTTAATATATCGCATTACACTTATTGATTTATACACGTTGAACCATCCTTGCATCCCAAGTTTAATGAATCCAATTTGGTCAGGGTGTATGAACTTCTTGATGATCTTTTGTACTCCTTTTGCCAGTATTTTATTGAGGATTTTTGTGTCTATGTTCATTGGGGAGGTTGGCTTGTAGTTCTTTTTGCTTATCTTTTTTTTTTTTTTTTGAGACAGGGTCTCACTTTGTAGTTCAGGCTGGCCCTGAGCTCTTTATGTAGCCCAGGCAAGCTTCAAACTCAGCAATCCTCCTGCCTCTGCCTCCCAAGTGCTGGGATGACAGGCATGAGCCACCATGCCCCGCTGTAGTTCTTTTTTGGTTGGTATTTTCTCTGCTTTTGGAATCAAGGTAATGGCTGCTTCCAGGAATAAATTTGGGAGGTTTGCTCCCTTTAAATTTTATTGAAAAGTTTGAGAAGTAGTGGTATTAGTTCTTCTCTAAATTTCTTGTAGAATTTAGCAGTGAAGCCATCAGGACCTGGAGTTTTCTTTGTTGGTAGGTTTGTAATTACATTTTCATTTTCACTCATTGATATTGGAGCATTTAGCATTTTTGTATCTGCTTCATTCAACTTTGGTAATTAATATGTGTCTAGAAATATGTCCACTTCTATGTTTTCCATCTTATTTGAGTATGGGTTCTTAAAGTAGGTGTTGCTTATCCTCTGGATTTGGGCTGGATTTGTTGTGATTTCACCCTTTATCAATCATAATTGCATGAATTTCAGCCTTCTCCTTCCTTTTTTTTTCTTTTGATACAATTGGCTGAGGGTTTGTTAATTTTATTTATTCTTTCAAAAAACCAACTCTTCAATTCACTGATTTTTTTTGTATCATTCTCTTAGTCTCCATTGCATTCATTTTCACTTTGATTCTTATCATTTCCTCCCTTGTATGAGCTTTGGGTTTGTCTTGCTCGTCTTTTGTAGGAGCTTGAGATTCAGCATTAGGTTATTTATTTGAGCATACTCCGTTTCCTACTGTGGGCATTCACTCCCATGAATTTCCATCGTGAAAGTGCTTTCCCTCAGGCTAGGGTATAGCTTAGTGGCACCATGTTTCTGCCTGGCAAGAAATGTTTGGTCCCCCATATTGAAAAAATAAACTGTTTCCCTTGTGTGCCACAGATGCCTGTATATTGTGCTGGCACTATCACTTAATTGTAGAATTGTCTAATATCTTCTTTAATTTCCTCTGTGGCCACTGGTTGTTCAGGAGGCTGTTATTCCATTTCTATGTGTTTGTGAAGTTCCTGTGCCTTATTTTGCTACTGATTTATAATTTCACTGCACTATGTTCTGACAATATATAAGAAATAATTTCACTTTCTTTGTATTTATGTAAACATGTTCTGTGAGCTAGTGTGTGGACTATTTTGGAGAATGGCCCACATGTAGCTGAGAAGAATGTGTTGTCTGATTTTGCATGGTGGAACATTCTGTAGATATCTACCTTTTATTTTTTTAATTTACTGAGCTTATTGATACATTTTAGGTGGAATTCATTATTTCATTCATCATTGAGAATTTGTACCTGATATATATTGATTCTTTTTTTTTCTGTAGACAGCTAATAAGTCTACTTGTTCAAAAGTCCGGTTCAGATCTAGTATTTTGTTGTTGATCTTTTTGTCTAGTTGCTCTGTCTGTTTATGCCAGTGGAGTATTGAGGTCCCCCACAGACAGAGAAAAATATAAAACATCTGGACTGTTTCTCTAACCCTTTGAAGGTGATGGCTGTCAATCTGTATTCTATTAGGAAAAGAACACCCTGCGTAGTTAAATTTATTTCACCTGTGACTGATTATTTACGATACCTATGACTATTTGCTTAATCAGGCTAATGAGGTCTGACTGTAAAACCCTAAAAGAAAGAAAGTGTAACTAAGGTAGGGATTGGATATAGAGCACGCTTTGACTGCAGTCCTTCCTTGCTTGGGTAAATACCTGTCTTGTTTTACCCTGATTCCACGCCTCTGTGTGCTCTTTCTTGTATTCCCAATTCACCACTACTATTATATTAGTGCTTATGTGATTTTTCATGTCCATCAATATTTGTTTTATATGGTTTGGTACACTAGCATTTGGTACTAACATATTTATGAATGTCATCTCTTCCTCTTAGATTGTTTCCTTTACAAAGACATAGTGACCTTCTTTGTCTCTATTAATTAGTTTTGTTTTGAAATCTACTTTGTTTGCAAACACAATAGCCACTGCTGCTTTTTTCCAGGTTCCTGTCACATGGAGAATTGTTGTCCATCTTTTACTTTCAGTCTTTGAATTTTTTTTTTTCTTTTTTTTGAGACAGGGTCTCACTTTGCAGTTCAGGCTGGCCTTCGGCTCACTATGTAGCCCAGGCAAGCCTCGAACTCAGCAATCCTCCTGTCTCTGCCTCCTGAGTGCTGGGATTACAGGCGTGAGCCACCGCGCCCAGCACTGTGGTATGTGATATTGATTGCTGGTGGGTGTGAGTCACCATGCCTAGCATTGTATGTGGTTACTGGGGATCGAACTCAGGACCTTGAGCTTGCGAGGCAGGTGCCAGAACCACTGAGCTAAATCTCCAGCCCCTTTGAATTTCTTTTTGAATTGTTTCTTTAGTAGAGCATATTGTTGGATCTTGCTTCTTAATCCATGCTGCCAGTCTATTTCTTTTGATTGGTGAATTGAGGCCATTAGTATTGATGATTGCAACTGATATGTATTGACTTATACTTGTCATGATAATTTCCTGTAGGTTTTTTAATTGAATTCCTTATTGGTACATTTTATAAACAGCTCATAATCACACTCAACATTGGGGAACTTGTACCAGTATATGACACGAGTTAATTCTCATTTTTACCCCTATCCCTACCCACCCCACAATCCCACACACCCTATATACATGTGCTTTCTTTTTCTTTCCAAATCGTATTTATTCTTTCCCCTCATTACTTTCCCCTACCACATTCCCTTTGAATATTTCCTATTCCACAAAAATCTATCATATGTTCTAGAACTCATTTACGTTCCTGTAGTTTTTTTTTAATTCTTATTCCTTTTCCACTTAATTTTTTTCCTTGCCTAATGTCTTCATTCTACTGGGTCTCATGAAGTTGTGACCCTCATTGTCCTTTTCTGGGATATTGTTTAGAATTTTTTGTAGTTTTGATTTAGTATTCATGAAGTTTCTCAGGTGCTCTTGTCATGGAAATATCTTATTTCCGCATTGAATTTTTTTTTTTTTTTTTTTTTTTTTTTTTTTTTTTTTTTTTTTTTTTTTTTTTTTTTTTTTTTTTTTTTTTTTCTTTTTGAGACAGGGTCTCGAGTTGTAGTTCAGGCTGGCCCTGAGCTCACTATGGTGCCCAGGCAAGCCGCCGCGAACTCAGCAATCCTCCCGCCTCTGCCTCCCGAGTACTGGGATTACAGCTGTGAGCCACCACACCCAGAGTCCCTTGCTTTTTATAAGAAATTGTTCCTTTCCTTGTTGCTAACTGTAATCCTAAATTCTATGCCTGTTACTCTGTCTTCTCATTGGCTTATTTGGAGTTTTCAACCAACTGGAAATTTATATGAAGCTGTTTAATGGTTTCCATTACTTTTGTATACTGGGATGCTATCATGTTCCTGAGCTCTATTTTTTTTTTGTCTGTGTCTTCTTTAGAGTATTAATTGTATCTTTCACTAAGGACATTATCTATATTGTTACCTGAGAAATTATTTCTGACTTCATTTTCTCCAGATCCTCTTTTGTTGCCAGTTCAGGGAGACCAGGTGGTTGAGTTTCAGTTTATTCCATTTCATTTCTCCTTAAATTTCCATTTGGTGATCTGGAATTCTGGGTTTGTGTCTTATTTAATGTCTGCTTGTTCTATTTTGTTTTTGTTATTGCTGTTGTTGATGATGTTTTTCATCTAATTCCTGGGTTGATGCCTGTAAAAATTCTTATTGCAAGTATCTTTCTGGGCCATATTTTCCTCATAATACAAAATGATACAGGAGAGGGTCATCTCCAAGCCTACGAAGTAATCATATTCCTTTAACTCCCTTCATCTTCCACTCGTTCTTGGGCAGGTCTTAGTGAGTAATGCTGAGAGACTCTATTCCACTGCATAGCACTGAAACAGATGGATGAAAACCCACTCCTCTCCTTGCTAATCTCACCTGGACTAAGCCAACTTTACCTCAGACCCAGGCTGCAAGGAGACCTGGGCACTGCACAGAGGAAGCTCTTGGAAAGTACATACATATTTTTACTGGGTAGAGATGTGAAATCTGTACAGCGTACTTAACAAATTTTTGTGGACAATGAAACTCATTGTTTCCTGGCATATAGCTCATATTTCACAAAGCCAGGCTGTTGATAACACAGAACTTAGCTGACTCCCAGCTCAAGACTTTTAGAGAAGAGTAGATTCCTCTGTCTCATCCAAACACATGATATTACCAAAGGTACAGGGCTGGGAGACAGAACAGTGTGTTCTATGACCAACTAAAAGTTTAGCTACTGCATATTGTTCAAATACCTGGAAAGGAAGTGGAACACAACACATCTATTGAATCAACCAATATTATCAGGTCTCTTAGCGTGTCTCCCATTCCATGGCCAACTCCCAATTATTGAGAATTTTATCTCAGATTAGGGGAACATTTTTAACATAAGAGTACAAATTAGACTTTGTAGTGGATTTACACACTAAAGAAATTTGGTCTCATTGGACAATACTGCTGAGTTTTGGGGGAAAATATTTATAAAATAACTTCTCTTGAAAAGAATATGTGGTTCTTGTATAACTGTATAGACAGCATTAACACTAAGACCTGATATCTGCACAGTGTTGCATTGTCCAATGAAACATTCAGTGCATCTATTCTCACTGTGAGAAGTCAAAAGAGTTTGGTCTGAATTCTACTGAGATTCATTATCCCAAGTGGGGAAGAATTTTGCAGCCAGTATCTCTCTTGATATCCATCATTGCTCTAAAATGTGTGAATAAAGTCAAGAACTGTAGTGTTTTCCAGTGGCTCCTCAGATCATTGACCACGTTTCTGGCTAGACTAGTGATGATTTCACAGGGTTCCTAACAGTGTTTACCAACTAGACAGTCTTCTAGGAAGACCCAAAATGCAGAAGTTTCACTTCAGCTGCACAGTTCCTGAACCCTATTCTTTGCTGTGTGAACATACTGATGCAAGTGTGGCATAGTTTTCTTGCACAGTTTAAGTGTTTTCTCCAAACTAGTCTCTCAGTGTCTCACTTACTTCTCTCTCAGCCAAGATAAAACATTTGATACACACAAGTTAAAGGAAGAGAGGATTATTTTGGCTCACCATTTGTGGAGCTTTCAGTCTATAGTTGACTGGCTCCAGGGCAGGGTGGCAGGCAGAGGAGAAGTGGTCCTTACTAGAGCAGAAGGAGGAAGCAAACAGCTAGCTAGCCTACCTTCATTGTGTCCCTTTCTATTCCATCCAAGGTACAAACTTATTGACTGGTTGCACCCACACCCAGGATGGATCTTCCTTCTTCAATGAATCCAGCTGGCTATACTCTGAACTATGCTAGCCAACTAAGGGTCTAAACCAGGTATCACATTCACACATCCTAGACCCAGTTGCCTCTGAAAACCCCCTTATGAGCCCATGAAGCTTTGGAAGGACATCTAAATACAAGCCATACCACCCAAGTACTCCATCCCAGGGACAGAAGAAGGAA
Source organism: Thryonomys swinderianus (assembly GCA_004025085.1). Lineage (NCBI taxonomy): Eukaryota > Metazoa > Chordata > Mammalia > Rodentia > Thryonomyidae > Thryonomys > Thryonomys swinderianus. Next base: position 11,638 of record PVIC010010033.1, read on the forward strand.
GAGCCCATTCCATCTGAAGAATCCTGGATTCACCACCAAGCATATGACCTACCCGCTATATCCCTACCAATCCTGTTTCATCAACTGGTCAGAAGGAGCTGCCCTCATGGGCATCCATAGAAGTAAGAGGCAAGCCAAATATGGCTGCCCTTCCATTCCTGTTCTGTATAACTTTGCTGACCCCTCATGACAGCAAAGTGATCCACAGTTGCATAGACTCTTCCTGGCTTTTGCAAAGCAGAACAAGAAGTTAATGACTGGCCCTTCTATCTGGTTCCAACTTTTTCCAGTTGGCTCAAGAAACTTATTTAAAGCTTGTATTCAAAAAGACGTTAAATTCTTTTCTTACTCACAAGTACTTTTTGGAGTGTGTGACATCCCTGTGTACATATGGTCTTAAAACATGTGTCTGATTCACTTGAGCCAAGGTTTGTTTTCTACTCAAAATTAATAGCGAGGGAAGCAGACCTGCACTTCCTCAATTCTAGGGCACATGCCTGAGACTACAATCTCTTATCCATATGAAAATTAAATAACCAAATACAATTAATTGAACCTTAAATTCACCTAATATGAGGTTATTACACTGAGTTTATCATATCTTCTATGACTCTGGACATCTACTTCCCTCTATCACATCAACCTCTAAGGAGAGATGAGAGTGCCACCAGACTGGCACTCAGAGAGCCTCATTCCTCAGAGACACACTTACACCACTTGGTCTTCTTAGAAGTGGCAGCCGCCTAGAGAGAAGGGCACATTAACATAGGGTGTGCCTTGATAGACTAGTGGAAATTAGCTAATCGGCAAGGTGATGCTGTGGGACTCCATTCAGAACTCTTACACATACCCTATAACAATCTGTCCATCTAATACCAGAGGGAATTGTGTTTTAGGGTTGCAAAGTTGCCTGTTACTTGGATTCTTCTTGTCTTACATTAATAACTGTGTGTTCCTTACTAGTTTTTCTAAGGTAAAATAACAGCTCTGGAGTGTGCCAAAAACACAACATAATTTGTGCAGTCCAGAAACCATTTCTACCTGCTAGGTAATACCTCTGTTAATGCTGCTGCCATGAGCCAGCTTCGGCTCATGAAGAAAAAGAGCAAGCAAAGATCACATCCAGAAAAAGTGACTGGGTTTCTCTCCTTGGCCCCAGGTGGCCACCGCTTTGGAGCCTAGCACACTGATGTTGGGGATACCTGACCCCGTGTTTATGGTGAAGTGGCAACACTAAATGTGCAATTATCTCCTTACTCTGGTCAGTGTTGGCTTCTCTGTCAAGGGCTGCTTTGCCTAAAGTGGAAATTAATTGAATCAATCCTTTGAGCAGTCTGTGGAAAAGGAGACCTCATTTAGGTTTGGCTGCTGAATTGCCCTCCTTGTCCCAGATGTGAACACAGTCATGCTGACTGGCTGACTGGAAAACAAACTTGGCTTGCACAGGAATCTGCTGCCACCGCGGAGCTATTCGGTGACCCAAAGCGGTGCATCAACCGGTTTCCAATAGACTCCATTAATAATTCTGAATAAAGTCAGAGCCTATGTGAGACCAAGCAAATGATTACTTACAGGAGGCCCTCCAATCAATGGCTGCTTCCCATATCCTGGTTCTCCAGGGACCAACGGCAGCCAAAGATAGACACCAAGTGAGTCCAGACCCATAACCAAGGTCAGAACCGTAGTCAGTGGGCCATGACTAGACTTGGACTTAGCAGTCTATGCAGAAAAATAATAATCTCCCTAGAACTAAGGCAATAAACTGAATACATGCTTTACTGAGTTCATGGCTAGATCAATTTTAATAGGCTCTATAAAGAGTTAGATAATAACATATGGTGAGATAACCAAACAAACCCTGTGCTGCATTCATTTTCCAAAAGCTTCTCACTCATCATTCTGTGACCAGGGGCTGGGGATTTAGCTAAGTGGCACTGCCACCTGCCTGGCAAGTACAAGGTCATGAGTTTGATCCCCAGTGCTAGAAAAAAAAATTCTGTAAGCAGATGGGAAGGTTTTATCTATAGGTTAATCCCATGTGAACACACATCTTATTTTATTTTTCCCCAAAGCTGGGCCTTTTATGCCCATGTAGCTGCTCAGGGTCTGCTCAGGTCAAATCAGAATGAACTGAGATTTTGCTTTTTAAAAAATACTGTTAGCAGTTCAAATGTACAAACTCCTACCAAGGGTGCAGTGAAAAGATACAGGTGTCCCTGAAATGTGCCAAGAGCTAAAAGCCATGGAAACAGAATCAGTTTGCTCCTACAATGATTGTATTCATCACTTCTCTGTCAATAGGACAAAATCCCCAACACCTGCAACTTAAAGGAGGAGGTGTTTATTTGGTTCAATTCCCAGTGGATACAGTCCAAAGTCAGAGGTCTCCAAGATAGGGACAGCACGGGAGAGAGGCATTACAAAAAAAAAAAAAAAAGTTTATCAATCACAGCCAGGAAACAAAGAGCAAGAGGAGAAGCTGGGAAGGGAGATACATTTTCTAAGGCTTCCTCCAGTGATTCCCCACTCCAGTGAAGGCCCTCCTTCAAATGTTTCAGACTCTTGGGGGACATTTTAGATTTAAACAGTAGTAACATTCCTTTCCCGACCCTACAAAAGCTTCATGTACATTTTACTATGCAAAATGCGTTTGGTCCATCTCTAAGAGTCAGCAAAGATTTAACACTTCTGGCATTGCTAAAAAAAAACCATGTCCAGAGTCTCTTCTGAGAGTAAAGACAAACTCTTACCTTTGAGCTCTTATAAAAATTTTTAAAAAATTTTTTTTAACTCCTAACATGGAAGATAAGCATTCCCATTCCAAAAGGGAGGAATGGAATAATTGAAAATAATCAGACCAAAACCTACCAGGGCAGGGCTGGGGATTTGGCTCAGTAGTGCTTGCATCTGCCTGGCAAGTGCTACGTGGGCGCATTGCCAGATTCAAAGTTCTTCCTTTGATATCTGGGTGAAAATTTCAAGGGCCCCATAACTGTAACATTCTGAATACCTGAAAAACAATCAAGTGGATGATACAAAGATCTGCCAACAGTGGAAGCAGTAACTAGCCCCTCTTAAACCATGGCTGCAATAGTCTGTAATAGCCTGGGTGTGAACTCTAGGAAATACTTTTCTGGGTGGCCATGAGTGACCTGGGCTCCCTGGGGCTCTCTTCTTAAAGCAAAGTCTCTCAGAGTTATTTAACCTTCTTACTCCACTAAACCTACAAGGAATGGGGGCTGGCCAAGTCCTCAAATGCTGTCAAGGCCTCCTTCTCATTGTCCCAATGCCAATGCTAATATTTAATTATTAATATTTAATGCTAATGTTAATATTTTCACCAACCACATTCTCCTTGCACCCCACTTTACAATCATTTCCTTTGTGGTCAAACTGCACAATTTTCACATCAAGTTTCCCTTTTTGCTCCTAGTTCTTACAATAAATTTTGCTAAAAGCAGTCAGAAATTCCTACTCCACAGTCTGCACACTGAAATTTCCTATCTTAGGTTAGTTAATCTACACCTTTAAATTCAGTCTTATACAAAGACAAAAAACGAGAGACAAAACTTAGACAAATTATCTGCCAGAATGAAATGCACTTTGCTGCTAGTCCAGCTTCTGATGAAGTCCTTGTTCTCATCTGAAATCTCATGAGTCTGGTTCTTGTGGTCCACATTCTATCAACATTCTGTCTTTGAGCTCCCATCAGAACTATCTTTCAAATCTGCCTTACAGCAGCCTAATGCTTCTCTAGCTGGCATTGCCAAGCCTCTCCAAGCTCCTCCCACAAACTAATTCCAAAGCCTTCTAAATAGTAAAGTCTAATATAGGCACATCAACAATACCACTCCTGGTATAAACTCAGTTTTGGTCAATTTCCCATGACCAGAAAAAAATACTTGACATTCAAATTTTAAAAAGGAGAGGTTTCCAGTGGGTTCAGCCCAAAGCCATCTTGTTCCAAGGTAGAAACAGCATGGAAAAAGATTACTGCAAAGGAAAACTGTCCATCCTATGCCCGCCAGAAAGCCCCTAGTGAACCACCATTTCCACCAGCCCTTGCCTCTGAGATGAGATTTGAGGGTACCTTTTAGATATAAACCATAACAAAGGTAAACCTTTCTTCTGTCTCTTGACAGTAGGAATCCATATTTTTATAGGTTCCACAAAAGTTCTATACTTATATCAGTCACTTTCCATCAGTTGAACACAATATCCAACACCTGCAACACCGAAGAGAGGTTTATTTTGGCTCAAAATTTCCAAAGTCTAATTAACTTGTGGCATATACTGGTACAAATTTCCCAATGTTATATGTGATTTGAGATATATATAAATTGTACCAATAAAGAATTCAATTAAAAAAAATTTCCAAAGTTTCAGTCCTCATGGGCTCAAAGGCAGAAATGGAATGGTGGATGGACTCACCATGGAGAAAAGCTGCTCTTCTCACAGCGCCCAAGAAGCAAGCAACTAAAGGAGATCTAGAGAGACTGAGACACCTTTCTAGGTCAGGCTCCCCATGACCGCCTCCAACCAGACCCCACCGCCTAACAGCACATTCAGCTACTGTACCCATCAAGGGGTGAATCCACTAATGATTACCACATCTCTTCCAAAGCCAGACCTTTAAACGTGTGACTTTTCTGGAAGACCTCAATCATAATAATGTACTTACACTGCAGAGAAAATATGCTCTCGAAATAAAGTAATTGAAAACATGGAGTTTTGCCCCCCAAATGAAAACAAATCCTATATTTTATGTTTCCCAGCCCCATTTATTAATTCTGCCAACTGTGTTTGTTACATTACATCCAAGAGTACAGCCATAACAGAGCGACTCAATAAACTGGCACGCACAGGAGTCTGTGCAGTTATGGCTGTGAATGCTTTTGCGCAGTCACAGATCTCAGCTCCTCTTAGCCCACATCGAGGTCCCGCTGGACAGGTGTGACAAGCCTGCTATTGTTTCTACGTTGTGCCAGACTACTATGACCACAGCTGTCATGACTGAGTACAGATTCCCATTATTAGATCAAGTCAGTGAAAAGAAACCAGTAAGCGAGAAAGGCAAAGTTCTCCTCAGCCCTTGGCATAATAAATACATATTATTCTTGCACTTTATGGACTCTGTCAATTCATGAATTGACCCACTTTGGAATTGTAAGAGGATGATATGATATGTGAATTTTACATAAAAAATCTCTCAACTGGATAATTTTTGAACGTTGTATTCAGAGACTGGAGGCTGGGTGGAAATATCTGAATAGCCTTTGATCCAATTCAGTGAACATTTTTCAGATACTTCCATGTGCTATGTTATAGAGAGGGAAAATAGGCATGGACATTACATTACCTACAAGCTGTGCTAGATTTCCTCTCAATGAAGATTTAAATTATAATATTAGGATATCAGACACATCTTATCAAGGAATCTGTTCTTTAAAAGCAAATGTTTATACTGGGCTGGAGATTTGGCTCAGTGGTTCCAGCACCTGCCTAGCATGCGCAAGGTGCTCAGTTCAATCCCCAGTAACTGCATACAACAATACCAGGCATGGTGACTCACGCCCACCAGCAATCAGTACCACATACCACAGTGCTGGGCATGGTGGCTCATGCCTGTAATCCCAGCACTGGGGAGGCAGAGACAGGAGGGAACTGCTGAGTTCAAGGCTTGCCTGGGCTATATAGTGAGCTCAGAGCCAGCCTGAATTACAAAGCGAGACCCTGTCTTAAAAAATAAAAACGTGTATACAAATTAGATGTTTCTAAATGTGGGAGAGTCCTATAAAAATAGATTGAAATACTTTGTAATTCTTTCACCAAAACAGAAATACTCTTATTGTTTAACACTCCAGTATTACAATCAGGGATAAATAGAGAGCATCACTCACACACATACATGTACTGGCTTCCTCACAAACACAGGATCATACTGTTTTGTGATCCCCAGCATATGCCAGCAATTTCTTCAATGAAACTGCATAGTGAACTCCTTCTAAACATCAATGATTTATAATAATGGCTTTATCCCCTTGCTTACAGCTCTACAGGTTCTGCTGGAGCTCAGCTGACCCACATGGACCCTAAGAGAAGGTGCGCTTCTAGCTCAATTCGTGTTTACCCCACATTTCCACTCAGCCACCTTCCCTTGGAGCCAACCAATTACAAACTGAAACCTCTAAGCCAAACAAACCCCTTCTTCCCTCCTAACTTCGGGTGTCAGGTATTTTGCCTCAGCAATGAGAGAAAAGTAATTAACACGCCATCCAAGGACCATCATCAGGAAAGGAGGGGATGGCGACACCTGTCCTCCGTCAACTCCACACAGGCGTCCTTGGGATGAAGCAAATACCTTTGGGGCAATGCGTTTTGTTTTGGGGAAGAAATAGTGATATGTAGGAGAGGCATTACTATTTATAAAATGAAAGCAACTTCAAAATATGAAAATACTTTTCAGAAGTTAAGTTGACTATGGCCATGTAATTAACCAACCCAGTGAGTGAAATTGTATGTGAGATTCCACCTCAGTGCTCAGATAGAGGAACGATTGTCCCAACCGAGCTGCCGTAGAAGAGCTGCTGTTCGGAAGAAGTTTCAGCACAGCCAGTAAGACGCGTGGGCTGGGCTGGGAATGTAGCTCAAGTGGTCCCGCACCTACCTTGGAAGCACAAGGTCCCAAGTTCGATCCCTGGGGCCACCTGGACTGGTTGGAAGGTCAGGTCCCCTGGGCTGTGGTGTGGGTTTCCTTGTCTCCCGCTCTCACTCTAACAGAGTAGAGATGGTACTTTCCTCTTCCGACCAACTGTTGTCTTTGTTGCTTTACAAGGGTGTGTCTCATGCTATATTTAGTTATAATCACAACAACGCTCCTTATAAGTTTGAAAAAAAATCAGGAGATGTTGATTATGCATGAGCTCAGAAGGCTTCAGCATGCTCCTGAAATCAATAAATGCACCTCTCCTTTCCAGCTCATAAATGATGCCAGCACTTCAACCTTCACAGAGAAAATCAGGGGCCCTGGTTTTGAAGAAGAGCTTGAAATCCAATTTCACCGGAAATCTGGAGCCAACTGGGGGTCCCACAGCCTGATAGCAGCATCTGCCATAGCATCAGGATGTAGAAATGGCTACTTGAGAAAGTGACCTTTGGCCATCTTTGGCAGGACTTGGCTGAGGTAAATACCACAAGGAAAATGAAGAGGCTGTTTTTGTATAAATCGCTCCTAATGACAAGAGAACTGTTCATTTTAACTCTGATGATTGTCCATTCCTTTTTATATAAGGTATTATTGTAGATGGCTTTTGCAACAAGCCATTGCCCTTGTTGTCAATAAATAATTAATCAGGATGCAAATATTTGTCAGCTGGTTGTTTGGGTCCCCAGAACAATTTTTGTCAGGTCCCTGTTAGGGCTGTGACCCATGGTTAGCACCCCCTTAATTCAAAGGAATCCTTCCACAGTCACCCTAAAGTGGGGAGGCCCCTGGGGAGTCAGCCTGGACTGTTACTAAGGAGAAGGTCCTGGGACACTCAGGTCTCAGACAGGCTGTTTTCCTTCCCTTCTTTCCCTCTTCCTCCTGCCTCTCTCTCCCCCTCCTCCATGTCTTCCTCTTGTTGAAATAGGGCTGGCACTACCCTTTTGTTTTTTAGTAGGGCAGTGCTTTAGCCCTGGGAGCTGCTGGGTCTTCTGGGCCCTGAGTTTACATTGCATTTGCAATGATTAGTCTATTAAGCCCACTTTCCCTTTGTTCTCTGGTCTGGTAGCCAATCCAGAAACATTTGCCATTGTACCAGGAGAGATTCTCCTTAAAGTCTGTTTGCTCACATATCCGGTGGGAACATTCAGTTAGTTTCCATCTTGTAATTGTTTTTCCTTATTGACACTTAGATTAATTCACCTTATAAGTGTAAAATATTCTACTTTCAAGTAAATCCCTGTTGATTTGTATAGTCACACTGAGTTTTGTCCACCTATAATATTGATCGTTCATTATTTTCCTATCTTAGAAGTTACCCAGAATGTCTTTATGGCTAATAAAGGGCTTCCTGATTACCCTCAATTAACTTTATCACTTGTCATTGTAAATTTAGGATTATTATTTAAATACTGTCTTTGTAAGGATTAATTCAAGGAAAAGATCAATAGGCTACACCTCAGTGGCCTCACAAAGAGTGAAAAGGGAGAAAGAACCTAAGCCCAAGTGGCTCTTTCCCCGGGTGTGGCCCCGGGACTCTGGGTGCCCACCTCCCGTCTGGCAGCAGCTGTGGGAGGGTCCGGAGCCGGGGGTTATCCGTGGACGGCCAGTGAATGTTTTGTACGCACTGCTCCACCTTCCCCGGGCCTCCGGTCTGCAGAGAGAACAGAGGGTGATCAAAGACAGCCCTGGGTAGCCTTGGGTACCAGGCTCTGCTTCCTGTCTGCAGGCCAACCGTGGCACCTCGTGGCCTAGCTCCAGGTCACTGGGTCCCGCTTCCAGTTTTTGTTTCAGAAAAGAGGCAGTAGCAACAGACTCAACAAAGCTCTGTACCAGCTGTCGTATTTCCACAATTTAATCTCACCTGTAAGGGAGGCAGTAAGAGTACCTCTGCTGGCAGGCAGAGAAACATGCACAGGTGGGCAACAGGCAGGCACAGCAGGACATTCACCCCTGCAGGTCACCCTGCTAGCATCTGGCCTCCCTTGAGGCCTTGCTGCTCCCCAGTGGCCAGTGGCTCCTTACTTGCTTCAAACCTTCCCTGATCTCACTCCCCACCCGAAAATGTCACGGCCACCAGGTGTCTTGAATTCTCTCGGAGTCACAGAGTAGCCTCTGCTCCAGCAGGGCCGTGGTGCAGCATCTGGAGGAACGAGTGACCACCTGGCCCCGGGGAAAGGTCTGTGAGCAGCTTCACGTATCCTTCCTAGAGGAGGGCTTTCCCTCTGCACCCGTGAGGCATGGGCTAGGAGACTGGACAACGTAGCATAGGACAAGGTGTGGTACCCCCAGATGCTCAGTCCTCAGAGCTCGGACAGGAGCTTGCCTTCTCCGTGCAGCCCAGGTCACAGATGTCTTAGTTCCTGATTTGCATGATGACTCCCGGGGACATCCTGAGAGCCTTCCAAGCAAGGAATTATGCCATCCACGCTGTCATGCTTAAACTCAGCCGGTGCTCAAATAATGAACAAACAAATGACCAGCATAGGTGTGATTTGGCTGATGAAAGCTGGGACCCGAGGCTGCCGCGCTCTGGGGCCCCACGTGGTCCGATTTCGGGTGCCTGGAACCAGTGTCCAGAGAAAAACATGTACCTTTCCATCAGGCTGGGCCCCCGGAAATAGTACAGTCTGGCTGCTTCCTTTCCTCCTTGTTTAGACGATTTGCATTTTGATCACTTAAGATTTCAAGGAGACACAAAAGAAGATCACTCCAAGGTCCTGTCTTCTCCCTCTAATTCATTTGCATGAGCAAATCTGCATATAAATGGCAAAGCCACGCGAGGGCTTGATCCAACCGTCATCAGAATCTCCTTCCTGCTCCCTGTAGCTGTGCAGACATCAATTTGCACTTGCCTGTTACCAAATTAGACCCAGTAATTGAGCTGCCAGCTGGCAGGCAGAAGGATGGGGCTGCAGACTTCTTGTCTATTTGGGGGTCCAGGACCCCTGCTGGGGAGGGAGGGAGAACAGCAGACGGGGGGCCCTGCCATGGCCTGCAGCAAGTTGAGCATCCCAGAGTGATGTCCCTGGTCCCCTGCCAGGGACACCCTACTCAGCAGGCTGGAGAGGGCAGTCTCCAGGCAATGTGTCCCAACACATCAGGGGCTCTTTCCAGTCGAAGCTCCGAATTTGCATCTTAGCGGAGGGCGAGTTCTCTGCCGTGTTTATGGGATGTACTTATCACATTTTCACAGACAACATAAACATAATTTTAAGTATCAAACATCTTTAATGTCTTTATTCCTCAGGAAGTGACAGTAAATGCTCCTCTATTAATGGGCTGTTTGCTGTAAGGAGGAGATAAAACCTCTATTCTTCTCAGCTGGGCCAATCAGTGCAGCTTACTTTGACAGCGTGATCATCCATCTCAGCTGTCCGCTCTTTCTTTGGCGCTAATTTAGAGTTACAACATCTCACACGATACCCTTCAGATTGAGCCTAATTCAAATTCCTCCTTTAAAAATAAGATCCATTTCTTGCTCTTTCCTGGTATATGGGCTCTGATTTCTTTACCTTTGTGGTCCCAAATCTTGAAAGCTGTCTTTGAAAAGCCTTACTTCTAAGGTAAGCCGAGTGACCAGATTCTAAAAGACAGGCCCACAGAGTAGCTGTGAACAGGAACACACAGAAACCAGGTCCCAAGGAGAGGCGCTAGAAGGTCAACTTATTTTTGCAATCGAAACCAACTTCCCAAAACTAAAATAGGTGATGGCAATAGTTGGAACTATCCTGCTCAGAGTATGTTTGGCCATCAACCCTCTTCAAATCCCAGTTCAAGCTGTGCCTGCTTCCTCCACTTTGATGCTTTCCCACTGAGAAATAAACTGCCTATTTATTAGGAACACTTCATTTTGAAAATGTTGCTTCTCTTCTACTCTAAAGACTGAATGTACACATATGTCTCATGCTAGGGTTTGTGTTCAGAAACTACGACAATAGTGATAGAGGTGATAGAGCAGGAAAGTGATAATCAGTGGTTGGTGTGCCAAGAAGCAACAATCACGTCCAGAACTAGAAATCACAGCTCTTACCAGTCCTTAGCAGTTCTAGCAAGGCTCTTGAAAGTTTCCAGGATAATATTCTCAGCGATATGATTTCAGGGCTGAATTTCCATCTCCTTGAAGGAACCCTGGCACCGTATATGCATATGGATTGTCCTTAAGGCTATCTTAGACCCAAGGAGTAGAGGTTACCCGCCACCAGAGCTGGGCCCTGCAAAAAGGGAGCCTTGAACTCACCCCCGGACAGTCAGCCACCAACAATAGGCTTGTGCAGTTCTCCCAGCTGATCTTCAAACCCACGCGTGCGCTGGGGCGTGGGCAGGGGCTGAGGCATCCATTCAAGGCCTCGTAGGTACCAGATGCCACAGAGCAGTCATTCTTGGCAATCAGACAAACAGAAGCCATTTGCTAATGCTGTCTGTGGGGAAATTATTTATTTCCTTATCTGCATCTGAGGATAATGACAAGTTCCTCTGTCACCCCTGAGGTGAGAGGGTAATGTAGGAAGTGCCTGGACCCCCCTAAGGGCTTCTGCAGGTATTCTGTTTGCTCTGATTCACTGGTCTGTCCAGCAGCCTCAGGATCTGCAAAAGGGTAACCACGTGTTTCCCGGCAAGGACTCTCTTTCTGGCTTTGGGGGACAGATTTGAAGGTAGACGTTCATGCACAATGAGCACAGCCTCCTGCTGCACTCACCGGAGCAGCACTGACCTGTCCTTCAGTCTGCAGCAGAAGAGCCTTCCCAGGTAGCTACTAAGTAGCCGGAGGCTCCGAGTGCCCACACACTCACAGAAAGGACAAGACATTCACACATACAGCAACACAACGCGTCACCATGCACATTCACACATGGGTGTATACACCCACTACTGTGCAGAGGCATCCACACACTCATTTCCCAGCAGGATACACTGGGATCTCACAGCTCGAGATCAGGGGTCTCATCTGAACGAACCTCAGCAAGACAACCTGCTGAGAGGGTAAAGCAGAAGCTGTAATTGTTTGGGAAGCAGCAAAGAGGCTACGGCCGGGCTCACAGAGACTAGGATTCTCTGCTTGAGTCAGGAGACCTCAGCCAGGGGCTACACTCAGGGCTACTGTCAATCAGGCCCGGAGCAGGAGGAACTCGACCTTGAACACACCCATCTAAGGCAGCACTCAGGAAGATCCCTCATTGTGAAGTGCGCAAGCCTGACCCCGGGGTCGGCTGGGCTGCAAGTCACTGGGAGGGTTACAACAACCCATTGCATTTGGCAAAGTGGGCCTCCCACCGGGCAGCTCTGCACAAGGTGATGGCTGGGATCTGGGGCCTCGGTTATCCCAGATCCCTGCCCTACCGCAGGAGTCCATCGTGCGTCCTGGGGCCACAGCACACAGAGGTTGCTGAGAACCAGCCAGTGGGGGAACTGGGACTAAAGAGAAGAATCTGAGCTAGAGCTAAGGACCAAGGTTCCAGGTGTGAGCCTCAGCTTGCGAGTCTGTGAAGTGGGCTTGAGTGAGGGTGAACCTTTGAAAGCTTTCAGTGATACAAACAGCCCTCTGTGGCACGTAAGCCACGGGTTCACCACCACCACCTTTTCTCAAGGGCAGTGTGAGAAGCCATCAGAAGTCAGAGACACAGCAGGAGAGCTGGAGTACCAGCAGCCCTCAGCCCATGGCTCTCTGCCTGCCCTGCCCTCTCTGCAGCACTGGGCAGCAAGATATTCAGGGGTAGGGAGGGGCTAGTGTTGTGTACCCTTTTGAGAGATCTTGGGGCTCATCACTGGGGAGGCTGCTGTCACACATCAATGCGCAGTGGTTCCAATTTCTGTGTCCACCCTGGGGCAGAACCCGGCTGTTGTCCAGCCCAGGATTCCCATCGCGGCCCTGTACTTAATACCCTGCATGAATGAAGGGGTGAATCTATGAATGGCCAGATGCAGTCCAGGGAGGGAAGGAGGACAGGAGAGCCAGGACTGGCTGGAGTGCAGTGCCCATGAAGCAGCAGCCCATGAAGCCAACTGAATTCCAATCTTTTCCCACGAATATGTTTTCTACTCACCCATGAGAACAGAGCACCTGCTAATGAAAGTCCCTGCAAAAGGCGTCCTCTCGATGGGGCCTCGGAGTTTAATTAAAACAAAGGCACAGGCGTCAGGTAGCGTTCATCCAAAACTAGCAGGCGCCTTTGCAACTACAGAATGTTGTGTGCAAGTCGGCATTTAATCTAACATTAGAAACTGATTGTCTTTAGAAAATAAAGGGTAGCATACAGGTTATCTTGGATTCTAAATATTTTCAAAGAATTTCTCCAAGCATGGACCTCAGAGAACATCACACCACTCCTTGTTTCTGTTTATCTGTAGCTCTTTCTTTTTTTTTTTTTTTTTTTTTTTTTTTTTTTTTTTTTTTTTTTTTTTTTTTTTTTGAGACAAGGTCTTGCTTTGTAGTTCAGGCTGACCCTGAGCTCACTTATGTAGCCCAGGCAAGCCTGGAACTCAGCAATTCTCCTGTCTCTGCCTCCCGAGTGCTGGGATTACAGGTGTGAGCCACCACGCCCAGCACTGTGGTATGTGGTGCTGATTGCCGGTTGATTGTTGGTGGGCGTGAGTCACCACGCCCAGCATTGTATGTGGTTACCAAGATCGAACTCAGGACCTTGCACTTGCGAGGCAGGCGCTGGAACCACTGAGCTAAATCTCCGACCCTGTAGCTCTCTTTCTTTGAAGTGGAGAATTTTGTTTCGTTTTCCATTTCCTGGAAGCTCCCTTTTTATCCTTCAAGGTCTATAATAGTTTTAGTTACCTCCTCTCCTCGGAGGACACAGACTCTGATTATAGAAGCAGCTTGAGGGGACGCCAGGGCCTACACGGTGCTGGAAACAGGGGCTTCAGGTGACAGTGGACACCTCTTTGATTAGAAGGGATCCCCAGGGCCTCTGCTTCTTTCCCTCTGTAGCAGAAAATGCTAAGATTTATGTCCCTGGCCAGTTCCCAGGGTAGCCTGGGGACTTTAGAGGCCAGCTACTACCCAAGGGCCCTGGGGCAGATCCGCCCCACCTACCCCTGCAACCTAGAGGACTGGGGAGCCATCATCTTACAAGCAAAAGCCCCAGAGCAACCAACTAGGTGTCAAGAGCCAGCACTGCTGCATCCCGTTCAAAGGCCAAACGTTTTTGAAAATTAGAAGTCATAAACCAGCAAAGAACCGTCATCTTTTTTCAGCAGCAAGGACAGAGACAGATAAGTACCACTTAACTCCATATATAAAATATAAAAAGAAACACCGTTTGCAGCAAAATATAAGGAAAGCACAGGATGTGTATGGGAGGGTTTGTCACAAGTCGCATGCGCACAAGGCCCTTCAGTCAGCTTCCCAAAGGCTGATTCCCAAGGCCTGAATGTGCCCTGAAAGGCTGTCTAAGCAACGTTTACTACTCGATTGAACGTGGCTCTTAAAATTAATGTCTGTGCCCTGCTTTTTTATGAAAACCTTTTAAATCCCAAAGATGCTCTGTACCCAGTGCCCTGCTTTCCCAAGCGAACAAGGCTCTAGTTTATGAAGTTTATTATTTTTCACTGAATCAAATCTGGTGTCCATGTATTACTTTATCAGAATGAGATTTTCTAGTCCCTGTCACCTAACTCTAATTAACTGTCCAACATATCAACGCTCACTGTAAAACAAAAGGGCCATAGTAGCCCCCTGAATTAGGCCCTCCCTCCACTGCTGGGCCAGGTGGGGCCTGCTCTTCTGCTTTTGTCTCTCAAAATCCTTAAGAAACTGTCCCACCCAAGGTGATAATATTAAGAAATGGGGCCTTGGAGAAATAAGGACAGCACGAGAGTGAGACTTCATAGATGGCAGCAAAGGCCTGTTTAAAGGGACTTCAGAGAGCTTCCGTGCTTTTTTTTCCCACTAAGGTATAGAAGCTGGGTGTCCACAACCCATCAGGGGATCCTCAGCAGAACTTCGCAGCGCCCCCACCCTGATCTGGGACTTCCAGCCTCCAAATCTGCAAGAAGAAACTTCCTGTCACTTGCCAGCCACTCCACCTTGCCATACGGGTGCAAACTGAATAAAACACCACTAGAATGACCAAAAGTAAGGACTTATGTATGATAATAACTGCACAGTATTGATAAGAACATCAATCAACCTTAGGGATAAACAAAGCAAAATCTTAATACATAAAATGTAAGATAAGCAGCATCATTTCTTCATCCAATATTTACTGAGAACCTACTATGTGCCAGGCTTTGTACAGGGCCTGGAAAACCCACTGGATAAAACTAAGTATCGGAATAGCATCTGCATCATAGTGGGCAGCATCCAGGTGAGGGTGATGGGTCTTGGGGAGAGCCACAGAGCAGGATGAAGAGAAGGCAGCCCTGGTGGAAGAGGAGCCCTCTGCACCTGGGGCTCTGTGGACTCCTGGGGCTCAGGCTCCCCAGAGGCAACTTTGTGACTGAAGTTAATCGGGATCCACGTCTTATCCACACCACTGTGGGAATGGAGGGAAAGCAGAGACAGAGGGGAGACGGCGCAGCGTCAACCAAGGTCTCGCTGATTAATGGAGCCCTTTAGGGATCAACTTGAACTGGAGCCAGTGGACAGACCTTGGGACCCCCTTACAGAGTTGGTGGCAACAGCCGCTCCTGGGTGATGGGTCCCCCGTATCCCCACTGCCCACTGACAGCAGGGAGCTTGCACGTCCATACGGAAGGAAAGCGGTGGCTCAGGTGGCACCTGCTCTGGTTTTGTTGCGCTTTGGACATGTCCTCCAAAGGTTCCTATGTCAGAAGCTTGGTTCCAGCGTGGCGGTGTTGAAAGACGCTGGAAACCTTAAGAGGTGGGGCCCAGTGGGAGGGGACTAGATCTTTCAGGGGGACGGATACTATACCGGAGGGAGTGCGCAGCAGGACTCTTCCTTCTCTCTCTGCCTTCCTTTCTCACCATAGGATTCCCCTTCCGGAAGTCCTGCTATGACGTCATCTGCCGCGTTATGAGGCAGCCAAGAGGACCTCACAAGAGCCAAGTGAATGGGGCTTCCTAGTTCTGGGCTTCCGGGCTCCAAAGCTATGAACAAAAAAATTGCCTTTCTTTGAAAAGTAGCCAGCCTCGGATACTCTGTGATAGGCCCACTGGGGAAAGGAAGAAGGACAGCTTCCGGCAGGGCTGCAGCAACCCAGACCACAGGCAGGAGGCAGCTTGGCCCTTTTCTCTCCCCTTCACACCAAATGGAGGTTTGTGGTGAGAAGAGTAGAGAATCAAGGTGGAGCAGGGAGAACGGAACGCAAGCAGGTAAGAGAGAAGGGAGAGGGGGACATGGAGGCGGATTTGAGAGTCCGGGTAACGGCTGTGTGGGAAGAGTGTACTGAACGGGAAGAGGGCGTGGCGGGCAGAGGATGATCAGTCATGGCGTCCAAGAGCACTGTGTCCTTTCTCTCGTGGATGTGTAATGCAGTATTCCTGTTTGACAGATGACTCAGTTCCCTAACAGCGTCAAGAAACCGACGGGGGACCTTCAGGGGGTCACCAGGCGCAGCGCCTCTGACTCTGGAGCCCAAGTTGGGCCACAGGGAGGGGTACTGAGGGTCCTAGAGGACAGGCTCTGTGGGGCGGGGGCTGCATTTCTAGCAGTCATCAGGACACTTCTCTGCATTAGTTCACCAGACTGAAAAAAATGACATAGTTTAGAAACAGATTTGTCTGTAGATATTCATCTCCTGTGCAGACAGCAACCCCTGACGTACAAATAAGAAGTTTTATGTCCTCCTCTGAACATTTCTCAGAAGAGATAAATCTGTGGTTTCCACAGCCACCCCCATCCATATTTTCAGGGTAATTATGACTCTGTAGCTTTTGTAGTTCGCTCCCGCAAATGTGTCCCTTTCTTTTCTGAGACTGTTTCTGGGTTCAGATTCTCTAAGTACGATGCCATCTGGAAGGTGTAATTTGCAGCTCAATTGCTTCCCAGGCTCTTAAGAACATTGTGTTTCCCCAATGGTTATTTCTTGTCAAAAGTTACTTCTCTCTTTTTTTAAATATATAATTTTTTTAAAAAATATCCCTGAAACTTATATTGTTTTGCCCTCGATTATTTCATCAAAATGATACTGCAATTTTTGTTGCCAGGAGGAGGAAACATGAAATCTCCTTATGCAGGGGTTGGCATGTGTCAGACTCGTGTGCAGCCCCTGCCCTCTCCCAAAGCCGTATTGTTCCACTGACCAGATGCTATGATGCTTGCAGCCACTTGATTACACAGAGACGAGGAGCTAAGTATCAAGAGTGTAACAGAAACCCCCACGGGGAGAACTGCAGGGCAGAACCCCCTGGAAAGAGAGACCAGTGTTTTTGCACTGACATCTGAGCTGCACGCTGAGGGTCAAGAGGCAGTGGGTCCAAAGTAGGAGCACAAGCATGGCATTGTGGGTCAAGAGACAGTCAGCCCAGAGGAAGAAATGAAGCAACATCCGACATTATTAGGAGCAGGACGACTCTCAGGCTGAGGGCTATGTGTTGAGTAGAAAAACCGGGGCGACCAAAAGGAGGAGAAGGGCTGGAAAAGAGCTTATTTGGACTAAGTGTGCAAAGGGGTTTCTCAGTGAACCAAAATGAAAAGAAGCCCTCACAGGGCCAGAGTGCGGAAGAGGAGTTTGGGGCAGGAAAGGGGGCTTTGGATCCCATCTGGATGACAGTTCAATGTATCACCCTAAATTAGCAAACTTCCCTGAACTTAATATTCTTTCAGAATCAGAATGTTTCAGAATTTTCACACTTCAGGGTCTCCTCCTGCAAGGCAAAGACGGCTAAGTCGGATGAGAATGCAAGTGCTGTGCAGAGAAGCGGGGGCAGGAGACGGACAGGCCGAGCCACGCTCTTGCTAACAAGCTAAGGAGTCGCTCACCTCGCCTCGCTGCTACTCCTGGGCCTTCTTTTCTCCCTGGAGATGAAAAAGGCTCTAAATCCCTTTTGATTGAAAGAAACACAAAAGGAGTGTGCTTCGTGTAGAAACCCACTGCTCCTCGCTGTGTCCAGACACAAAGACGGGTCTAATGAGAAGTCAGCTTTGGAGACAGACGTGGGTGAGGCCAGGCTGTGCCCCCAGCTGGAGCCTGCGTGTCATGCAGGAGGCAGGGTGCCACACTCTGATAGGCCTGGGCTGGCCTTATCCGAACGTGCTGGAAACTCAGTGCTTGTGTCACCTTTGGCCATCTGAGGTATTGGCAGACAACTTGTCTGAAAGCTGGGCCACGTTGGGCCTTCTCTTTACCCTTTTCTACCTTCCTTCTCACTGTTTCTTTCCCATCTATGCTTCTCTTCCCCTGCTTCATCCTCCTCCTTCACTCCTTTTCTCTCCTCTCCTCTCTGCCACTCCTGCCCACCTAGACGGTTGCCTGCTGTCAGCCTGTGATAAGGACTCACAACAATGCTGAAAAAATGAAGCAATGGCTTTTGCCCTCCACTGCATCCCTGGAAACTAGTCAAGAGGGCAGACACCAGCCAGGAAAAGTATGTGCTAGCTCTGTGAATCAGCTTCCTGTGGCCCCTGTGACAAGTTACCACAAACTGACTGTCTCATTCATTCACTCACATTTATGGGGAAGAGAAGCTCAAATCAAGGCTCTCTGATGTTCTACGAAAAGATCCCTCTTGGTTCAGCTCCTGGGGCTCCTTGGCTTGCACCTACATTGCTGTAATCTCTGGTTTCATGGTCACAGGATTCTTTCCTCTCTTGTCTGCAGAAAATTTGGTCACCAAGGCCCTCTGTCCACATCTCATAGCCCCTCCCTCCATTAGCATTGACAGTGAGAGGGTACAGACTAATCCAGTTGGGGCAGGGCCGCCATACCTTCCCCTATACCCACGCTAAGCCTGGTGCTCAGCCCACAGCCTGGCCTGCTTGTCTTCTAGGCTCTGAACAAGAATGTTGAAGAGATAAGTGATCTGAGCATGTTGGCAGCCATTGGCAGGCCAGTGAGATAGGAGCATTTCCATTTCCCCAGAATCATCTGGAAATTAGAGCTGATTTTACTTCCCATCAATGACTTAAGCCCCAGGCATCCCATTGATTGCTCCAGCTGCATTGTTAATGACATTTTGAATCACCATGTATGTGCACATGAATCATGGTGCACTTGTGCCTGAGTGTACATGCGCAAATTCGTGTGCCTTGTGCATGTGCACACATGTGCAGATAGTCCTCGGGATCAAATCTAGGGCCTCATACATGTCAAGCAAGCTGTCTACCAATGATCTACATCCCTGGCCCTTGAGTCATCTTACTGTGTTCCTCTGCAGTTACATAGTGGGCTTGTTACTTGACAGTATTCATCCGCAGCATGCTTTCCAGCTGAGCACCAAACGACAGCACAGACTTCTAAAATGAAATGAGACATAATATGTGTTACAGACCCGAGGAAGTCAACGGCTTACCTAGAACAACCCTTCGGGGGTATCATGAGCCGTCATCTCTCCTGCTCTGAGGCAGGGATTCAGCTCACATACAGAAGAAGGGCTTCTTTTGTACCTTGTACCGTACTCACCCCTTCAGCTCCCAGAAGGCCTCCCCAAGCCCTGTATCCTGCTCCGCTACATCATCACAGCCCACTCCAAAGCCCAACACGTTGCTCCTAATTAGTGTGGTTCCCTGCTTGGCCGCACTGCCCCTTAGTCCACCCCAGGCTGACTTCTGCACTGTACCTCCATCAAAATCCCATTTTAAAATGTCCTGTTCATCTGTGTTTATTCTTCCAAAGCATGTGACTGTGGCCAAGTTCCAGTGCCTAGTAGAATACGTTCTCAAAGTAATGCTAATATATTTCAGCGTGTTACTGACTTTATTTTATAGGCAATAGCTCATTGGTTAAAAAAAATGACACTTCAGAAAGATACAATATTGTCTTTTTAGCTAGTATGCAGCACCAAAGAAAATCACAATTCCTTAATAAGTTGTCTTTGTTCTTTAGAGCATATATGATATTCACTTTCTATTGCTACATAGGAAATTTTCACAGTCTTAGTGACTTAAAGTGACAAAATTTTAGACTTCTGCTTTTACAAAGATGGAGCAGATATAATTTTACCTATTTCTTCTACTAAGTACAACTGAAATCCCTGGGCATTTTTTTTTTTTTTTTTTTGCGTTTTGGAGACAGGGTCTCGCTTTGTAGTTCAGGCTGGCCCTGAGCTCACTATGGTGCCCAGGCAAGCCGCCGCGAACTCAGCAATCCTCCTGTCTCTGCCTTCCGAGTGCTGGGATTACAGGCGTGAGCCACCACGCCCAGCATTATATGTGGTAACCGGGGATCGAACTCAGGTCCTTGCGCTTGCGAGGCAGGCGCCGGAACCACTGAGCTAACCCTCTGGCCCCCTGGGCATTTATTTTAAGTAAAGTACAAAAAACACATGTCTCTGAGTGGTAGAGAGAAGACAGTCTATTGCTGTCTCAGGACTGAAAGATGGACAAAGTGGCAAGTTCTCTGAGTTTTCTTTTTGCTTTAGATTTGGATATCCCAGATATCCAAATATCTGGATAAACCAGAAATCCAGAAGCACCAATCAACACAGACAAAAAAAAAAAAAAGAGAAGTTCCTACAAACTCTACTCTCTCTAGCCAAAGGAATAGGATAGTATCATGTTAAAAAGAAAATGAAAACTTTTAATCAGTAACCACTCATTCAAGCCAGACATTACAGAAAAAGAAAATACATACTCACATCTACCCACCCACAACAGCAGTAAACCTAGAATTGCATCCCAGGCTTGAAGATGTCCCATCTTCCTCCAAAAAGAGCCTCAAGGAAGATTGAAGATATTTGTTGCCCATACAAAATAATACCCTAAAAAGCAACATGGATCAATCAAAATTCACTTCTGAAAGAAAAATTAGCAAAATACTCTACAGGAAGACAAAAAAGAAATGAAGACTAAAAACCTGAAAGGATAAATTGAAAATAGGTAATAATTATAAGTCCATTATAAGTCCTAAACATAACAATTATATTAGCTAAACATGCTATAAGTATTCCAATTAAGACAGAGATTAGCAAAGTAGGTTTAAAAACATAACTCAAGTATGTGATATGAGAAACTCACTTCCAATATAACAATGTAGATAGATTTTAGGTAAAGTAAGAAAAAAGTCTGTACAGACATTAATCAAAGGACAGCAGGAGTGAGTATACTAACATCAGATAAGGTGAATTTCAGAGCAAAGCAAGTAACCAAAGACACTTAAAATGATAAAAGAGTAAATCCACTAAGAGATAGAGCAATTTTAAATGTATATGCACCAAACAACAGAACTGCACAAAACATGAAACAAAAATTAACATAATTGAAAGAATAGCAAATTCATGATTGTATCTGAAGGTTTAAACTCCTTTCAGTAATTTTATAGAACACCTGACAAAAATATTACAAGATAAAACTCAATACTACCATCCTCAAACGTGATATAGTTAATACCTATATTGGAAGGCACATTATTTTCAAGAGCTCATAAAACATATTTTTAAAAACACACACATACCATGACCCAAGCATAAAACTAACCTCACCATATGTAGAAGAAAGAAAACTATGTAGTGTATATTCTTCAGTCATGTACAACTAAATTATAAATCAAATTTTTTAAAAATCAGAAAAATCTCCAAACACTTAGAACTAAGCAATACATTTCTAAAAAAAGTCTGTGGGTCTAAGTGGAAGTCTCAAGGAAGATCATAAAATGCTTCCAGCTGGTCGCAAATTGAAATGCAACATACTAAAATTTCAGGCAACAACTAAAACATCAGTGAGAGGGAGTTTTAAAGCACTCTATAAATAAATTTAAAAACCAGAAAAATCTGAGATGAATTATATAAGTTCCAAGGCTCAAGTATCCAGCAGAACAGCAAAATAAACCACAAGACAAAGAGAAGAGTCAGTAAAAATAAGAGCAGAAATTAGTAGAACTTTTTAAATTGAGAAAATAAATGAAATGAAGGCTAATTCTTGGAAAAGAACCACAAAGTTACCCAACCATTACCAACACTGACAAATGACAAAGAAAAGAAGATGCAATTTATCAATATCAAGAATAAAATGTAGGAGGTCACTAGACTCCACAAACATCAACAGGACAGTAAGGGGATACTACTAACAACTCCACACTGAAAAAGAAAATGTATAGGAAATGGACCAATTCCCCAAGGGAATAAAAACTATCACAATTCATTCACATGAAATCAATCACTTCCATAACTATTAGGTAAATTTAATTTGTCATTTTTAAATCTTCTAGAACCAAGCAAACAAAAAAGCCTTCCTTTTGGTGAAATCTTTCAGATGATTTCACTAGATATGCCATTGATCAGTTAAAGAATGATTAACACAATTCTACCCCATCCTTTCTAAAAGATATCAGAGATAGGAACATTTCCCAATTCATTTTTACTTTGAGTTTATCAAATAAGAGAAATCATGTGATTTTTTAAAATTTATAAACACAGGTGAATTTAATAATCCACAGCAAGCAAAACCAGACATGTTCATACAGCATAAGGCTGGAAAATAATAGTGTTTGGCAATACTGTGGAAAATGATTTATGTGAAATCATTGAGGGACACATTTAGGGATAATTTTTCTTTACAACAAGTAAGCTCAAACATCTCTCTTGTGACAATTAAGCTTAATCATCAACTTAATTGGCTCAGAAGCCTCTCAGGATTTTTTAAGCTTGTATGCTTTTAACATTTAACATTATGGCCTCAGAGCGCACCCATTTTCCTAAAAAACATCTCAAATTTGTCCTTTCTATGACAGAGTAGTACTCCATTATGTATAAATACCACCTTTTCTTTATCCATTCACCGAAGCCACTTGCAAGATTTAGCTACTATGATTTGTGCTGCTACACACACCTGTATATATGCACCACTGTAATGTCTTTCATGCTGTCAGAAAGATATCTAAAAGGAGAATAGCCAGGGTGAATGGAATTTCTGGTTACAATTTTTTGAGGAATTTCTACTGATTTCCTCAGTGGCTGCACTAGTTTACAATTCCGTCAGCAATACAGAAGGGTTCTTTTATCCCCACAGCCTCTTCAACTTTTATTATTTGATTTCTTGATGATAGCCATTCTTTCTGGAGTAAACTGGAAACTCAGTTGTTTTAATTTGCATTTCTTTAATGACCAGAAATGTTGGACCTTTTTGCATATATTTATTGACCATTTGTATCTCTTCTTCTGAAAAGTATCTATTTCAGTTACCCATTTTTAATTGGGTCTTTTGAGATTCTAAATTTTTAGTTCTTTGTATATTCTAGAAATTATTCCTCCACCAGAGAAATAGCTGACAGAAAATTTTCCCATTCCATAGGTCTCTTCACTCTGTTAGTTATTTCTTTTGCTGTGCAGAAATTTTTAATTCAATACAACTCCATTTGTTGATGTTTAAAATTTTATTTCTTATACAATTTGGGTTCTGTTCAGAAAGTACTTTTTTTATGCCTAAGTCTTCCACAGTTTTAACTATTACATCTTAAAACAGACTGTTTCCATTTTAAGATGTATGTCTTTGATCTTTTTTTTAATTTGAATCTTTATTGGTACATTATATATACACAACATGAACACACACAATATTGAGAATTTGTACCAGCATATTATACAATTTTACAATTTAATTCTCATTTTTCCCATTCCTCTACCCACCCTACAACACCCGCCCCTATATACATAAGTTTTGTTTCCCTTTTTTTATTACCATAATATTTTTTCTTCCCGTTGTTACCTCTATACCTCATTACCCTTTAAATATTTCTATTTCACAGTATCTATCATATATTCTAGACTCATTTACATCTTCAGTTTCTCATACCAGAGAAAAGATACGATATTTGCAGATCTGTGACCTATTTGTTTCACTCATGAATATGTCCTGAAGGTACATCCATTTGAGTATAAATGACTCAAAGTTATCATTCTTTATAGCAGAGTAGTACTTAATTTTATAGAAAAACCACATCTTCTTTATCCAGTCTCCAGATGATGGGCATTTGGGTTGTTTCCAGGATTTAGCTTTCACAAACTCAGCTGCTATGAACATGGGTGCACATATGTCTCTGTGATATGAGCCTTTTTAATTCTTTTGTATACATACCTAGCAGGGGAACAGCAGGGTCAAATGGGACCTCTAATCCAAATTTTTTTGAGGAATCTCCACACTGTTCTCCATAGTGTTTGTACCAGTCTATATCCCCACCAACAGTGGAGAAGAATTCCTTTCTCCCCACAGCCTCACAGCATTTGTTGCTGTGTAGCCATTCTTTTGTTTTAGTATGGTTAGAAAACTGGACCTAGACCTAATCTTTGATGTGTATACCTCGTTTTCCCAGCATCATTTTTTTAAAAGTAGATATTAGTGATGATAGAGCATATGGCAGCAAAGAATCTAAATGAAGAGGTCTTAGGTGACCTTCCAAAACAACTAGGGCATAGTCACACAGTTCCTGGCTCTTGTGCCCTGGGGAGGAATGTGGGCCTTTTCCTAACCAAGAACAGAGATAGGCCAGGGATCCAGCCCTTTCTGTTCAGGCCTGAGTCACAGGCTTGGGATATCCCATTTAGAGTACCTCTGGGCAGGAAGAACAAACTACAGACCCTTGGGAAGCTTCTTCTTCACCCCTGACCCCCTCCTGGCTTCACAGGTATAGGGCCCAACAATGACCTGTGACCTCTTCCAGCCTTTGGACTCCAAACCTGTTGAGTAGCAAAAGGGATCCTCCCTAAAGTTCTTTGCTTGAGTTGCTCATAGTGTCCAAAGTCCTCATTGTCGACCTCGAGGGTTCCCTGATCAAAGTGAAGGGATCTCATCCCCTCTCCTCTCATCTGAGAAAGGCTCCTCCATGAAGTCACTGAGCAAGAACTCATGTCCACCCTGACAGACCAATGGAAATCATATAACACCCGAAATGGTCCACGGCGACTTTCACAGAAGGACTCAATGGTTGCAGACACAGGGAACCACCGGGGGTGTCACTGTATTCTGTGAAAGATGCAGCCTATGCTGCACAATTGGCTTGTTAAAAGCAGTTTTTATTGTTTAAAAATAATTTCTTCTGATAAACAGATAAAAGGGCTGACTGTATCTTTTTGATGCTCTTTGAAATCTAATTTCAAACCCACATGATACTCATTCGTGTCAACAAGCCCTTTGCCAGGCTGCTCCACTCTGTTTTGCCCCAGGAAACGGAACTCCTCCACACTTTGTCCTCTTTGGGTTGTTGTGTCAGTCCATTCGGGCTTCCATAGCAATCACAGACGGAATACTCAAACAACAGCCACCAAATTATCATCATTCTGGAGCCTGGAAAGTACAAGATAGAGGTCCCAGAAGGTAGGTTGCATTCTGACCCCTCTTCTTCTTGGGCTATAGGCACTCATCTTAATAGTATATTGTCCCTGGCCTCATTTTTTGTGAACTTCGAAGGGGGACTTCCTGCTATCTCTTCTGATCAGTTCACTACACCCAATATGAAGGTCCCACATTACAACCCGGTCTAAATCTCTCACCTCCCAAGGGCCTTGCCTACTACTATAATCACATTGGCTTCAGGGATTCAATAGGTAAGTTTGGGGGGCCACACTCATTCTGTAGGTGGTGATGGTTGTGTTATTTGGGGGTTTTGTTTTTTTCCCTTTTAGAAGAGAAAAATTCACTGAGGCTTGCAAGAGAAGGAAACATCTTGTGCTTTTTTTTCTCCTGTGTCATTTAGAAGTGGCCCTAAAGTAGTGCCTACTGTATGCATGGATTCAGTAAGAGCTGCTCATAGTGTCCAAAGTCCTCATTTTCAACCTTGAGGGTTCCCTGACCAAAGTGAAGGGATCTCATTCCCTCTCCTCTCATGGGTGGAGGATGGAGGATGGATGGATGGATGGATAGATGGATAGATGGATGATGGATGGGTAGGTCGGTGATTGAGTGAGTGAGTCAACTCCATTTCAATGCAGTTTCTCCCCTAATGCCAGACAGGAGTTGGAGTCTCTCCAAATTTTCACCTTTTCCTTCACCTAAGATCCCTAAAGCTGATAGTGGACTAGTGTTTCACCTAAAAGCTCTGGACTTTGAAGAAATCATGGCCCATCTCCAGGCCTCAGGCTCATCATTGTCACAAGAGAACTATTGGGATAAAATTACTGGCTCCAGGCTTAGGTGTACATCTATAAAAACACATTCACATTTATCTAATAAACCTTCAGAAAACAGTTCCACCTAACAGGGACAAGCTCCATGCTCACTATGCCTATGCTGGCAGGCTTCCCAAGGGAACAGAAGGCTTCTTAAACCGTATAAGAGCACACGTTTGCATTTGCTTTGCAAACCAATTCCCAGGTGGTCACAGACCCTGCTTCCCCAAGGTTGTGGGCCACAATGCATATTTTATCAGCTTACTAAAATAATCTCTGGCATTCTGCTGCTTGACTTTGACCCCGCATTAAGGATGAGGCTTGGAAATGTCTCCTTGAGGTGCTGGTGATTGACATGTTGCTAAATCCTGCAGCTCCAGCCATCCACACATACCCATGAACTCAGCAAGCCCTGCTGGAAGACTCCAAGGGCTTATGAGCTTATCCTGCAGACATTTAAGGGCCGTGAAGGCCCACACTCTGCAATCCACTGCCACTGTGGGGAGGCAATTGCAGGTAGAGGTCACACCTCTAATTTCCTATTGCCAGTTCTCTACCTTCACGGGCCGCACAATCGCAGCCACAGACCCAGGATTCCCTATGTAGGTCATAGCACTTACTAACTACACTTAATTTAAAGTCATCCCCATTGGACTAGGCAGATCTTCCAATAAAGTCCTCTGTGTTCCTGGGGTGAGGCTAATCTCTTCCAAGTGGCCTTTCTGCCAAGAAAAGGTAAAGAGTCAAAACATTCATGCACGCATTCAGCTGCTTGGGGAGCAGCTGAGAGCTGAGCTGTGATGCCTATAAGGAGGAAAGATTTTGCACAGAAGAAAGAGAATCTGACGTTTGTGAGTCCTGCCTCAGACTGGATTTGCCTATGTAAGTACCTTTATGTTTACATGGATTCCTACACATACTCTCACACACATGCACACTCCTAACTGTATCCAAGTACCTGGTTGCAAGGGCTTTCCCACCTGCCAATGGAAGCAGACGAGCAAATGCGCAGGGTCCATGGAGTCAGCGTGGAGAGCCAACCTAACACGCGGAGAGTGACATGGCAGAAGCAGATACTTTGGAGACTCAATCACTTCCTCCTTAAGATAAGTAAACTGAGACTGAAAAGTGAGTTCTTTTTAATGAAAACTCTATTCCTCCTCTACTCTTGAAGGATTAATTGCGATGGGAATTGACCTTCTTATGAAAACAAGTAAAAACCCAACTAAATATATGAAATAACTGTTCTCCAGTATTGGACAAGAGGTAGCAGATAACTGTGATCTAGAGAGAGGAAAGGCTAAAGTGATAAATCCTACAGTTTCCCGGCTTATAGCCCAGAGGCGGCTCCCCAAGAGCATGACAGAGGAAGCCTCACTCTAACTTAAAGACACGGGAGAAGTCATAAGGTGCAGAAGAGAACACCAGAGAGGAGAAAGCAGTGCCAGGGAACTGCGAGAGGCCCACCAGTGAGTCTGGCTGGGTGGCAAACTGCATGTGCTGAAACTCTGAGGACGAGGAAAGACACACCAGAAAGCTGCTGGCCCACAACTCCCAGAGCTCACTCACATAGGGATAGAAATAGACGATGCTCCCGTCAGAATTAGAGATCCTGCGATACACAGGGAGCAAGGTAAGATTCTAAGCGAGATTAAACCTTAATAATGGCTAAATTAGGCCTAGGGTAATGACTATACTCACGAACTTCAGAAGCAAGCCTCCAAAGAGCTAAATTCAATGTATAACTGCATTCCAGAGCAAAGTCCAACACTCTTATTATGGGTTAGATCTAAATGTCCTCCCAAATCTCATGTGTCTGAAATGTGACTAAATCATAGGGTACTTTGCTCATCAGTAGATTCATCCATTGACAAGTCAGTACCCAAATCTACTGTTAGGAAATGGGAGCGTGGTTGGCAATGGGTCGCTGGGGCCATGACACGGAAGGGTATGGTTTAGATCTAGAAAGTTCCTCTAAAGGAGTGGTGGCAGACCTATATATGGCATGTGTGCCACAGCGGGCCATTTGTATCACTGGATGCTCTAAAAGACTTGCCATCACGGATCTAAAGTTGCATGTGTTAGAGGTGGTATTTTTTGAAAGCGATTGAATCATGGGGTGCTCTAGTTCTCATATGATTACTGATGAATCCATGGATAAACTGCTGTTGGGGGGACTGATTGGTAGAGGGGAGGTCACTGGGGGCCTGACCTGGATGGTGCATCCCCCTCCCTAGCTCTTCTCTTCACTTCCTGATTTCTGTTCACCATGACGTGAGCAACTTTTCTCCACCAGACTTCCGCCATGTTGTTCTTGCCTACAGCCAGAGCTGAATCATCCAAAAACCATGAGCCAAAATAATCCTCCTTGGGTATCGTTATTGGCTCTCAGTTATGAGAAAGTGACTGAGATAAGTATATTCTTGTCCCCAGCTCCTGCCTTCACTCTCTCCTTCCTGGCTGCCATGGGATTAGCAGGAATCCAGTGCCAGGCCCTTCCACAGCACCCTTCCTGCCCTTCTCTCTCAAAATCACCCAGCCAGGAGCTGAACCCTCCAACCAGGAGAAGAATCAAACAAGAAACAGACCTCAAGGGGACAAGAATGGTAGCAAAGACCAGGAAAGCTCTGAAAGAGCTATTATAAATATTACAAACATGTCAGTGGATAAAAGGAAAACAGAAAACATAATGAAAAGATAAAGGTAAGCTATAATACAAATCCAAAAACATCTCAATATCTGAAATAAAATATACATTGGGTAATAATAACTAAGACATCAGGTAAAATGATCAATAAACTTTAAAATGAAGACATTAAAATCATGCCGACTCAATCAAAAAGAAAGCAAACAAAAATTTTAAAACTTAAAGAGACTCAGTGACTTGCAGTATATCAGTTTAATACACAGAGATTTGAAGTGTCAGATAAACAAGAGTGACAGGAAACAGAATCTACTTGCAGAAATAATGACCAAATTTCCAGATTAATTTTAAAGTATACTTTGCAAATTTATGCATCTCATTAAGTCCCGAGCCAGAATAAACAAAAGGATAAACCATAATGATAATCATACAGTGTTCTCTAATCTCCACGATGTTGAACTAGAAATCAATAGCTACACTGCCTCTTTGTAATGTGACAGAGCCTCCAGAAGGGGGTGCCCCTGCCTTCAGTTGGCCCGGACCCCAGAGCCCTGGCTAGTCCGCTCCTGCTAGAAAAAGGAAGTCCCAGGCTTCCGTGAGGTGACTCACACGGCCATTCTGGAACGCTCAGCTTCACACCGTCAACTGCCATGGGGTCTTCTGCTCTGTAACAAGCTCAGCACCTTCGGGGGGCTTTGCAAGGGGTCCGGCTCTCCTTTACCATTCGATTTCCCAGTTGCCCCCAGCCTCACATCTTATGACTGATCCTCATTGAATGTCTTTCCCTCCGGAGGGGTGTTCCTAGAAATAACCCGATTTCATGACCCTCTGAGAACGTCTCTCCAACTGGAGAAGGAAAGCGAATCCATGAGACCATTTGGTGATTGTGCCCCAAGCCTCTGCCTGCCTAGAAACATTATCGTGAGTGATCCCTATGAGCCAAGAGGAGGCTTTGTATTTTAGACAGAAGCCAAACACTCTGAATTATACAAAAGCACGCTTTTTGAGAGCCTGAACTCAAACTTGGAGGCAAAGGTGGCTCCCAGGCCGAGGTGGTGTCTTTGGAGACAGTCTCGGACTAACAAGGAGATGGGCCTCCCTCCCATGTCTGTATAGATGTATGTACTTCAGGGTCTTCCTAGGTTGCACGAGCTGCCCTTGAATGTGAAGTCCGCCTGCCTCAGCCTGCGGAGTAGCTAGGATTACAGGCACACCCCATCATTCCTGGTTTCTTATTCTGGCTTTCTATGTGTACCATCGCCTGCTTGGGCCTTTTGCCTGTACTCCAGGCAGGCAGCCATTTAGCGATGGTGGCGAACCCTCCACTGGACAAACTGAAAGTCTAGGAGACCGAGAAGGGGACCACGGAGGCTTGGAAGTCAAAGTACAAAGGACCAGGACAGTTTGATGCGGAACGTAGGGTCCTTGCCAGCACAAAGAGCAGGGACAGTTGTCAAAGTAGGAGACAAGGCGCTGGCTCTGGTGCTGTCTCCCCAAACCGGAGTCCCATGCGTGGGCTCCACCATCCTCCCTTAGCGCGACTTTGCAGACGTTCCTAGTGGCCATGGCTGGGAACCTTCCCATTCCCTCAGCTGCCCGGCGACCGCTCTGCCCGCCTGTGCTCCAGAAAGGGCTCGGCGCGCAGTGGCCCGGGACTAGGGGGGTTACTCGCGCTGATGAGCCCCTCCGGGCGGGCCCCACCCAGGGTGCCCTCCGGGGACAGTGCCGTCTTCACAGCCGTGTCACAGGTCAGAGGCAGCCCCGGCCGGCTCACCGCACCCGCGCACCGGGCGCCTCCCCCAGGGGACGTCAGTTCTCTCGGGCCTCGCCAGCCCCGGCAGGTCAGGCGGTCCGGGCGGGAGTGCAGCTCCGCCGTGGGGGCGGGTCAGGCATGGGGGCGACCTGCCCTCCGCCTTACCCCCGCGGGTGACGGCGGCTGGGGCCGCGGGCCCCACACACGCTCTCCTTCGGCCCCGGCTGCCCTGCCGTGCCCACTTGCCCTTTGCGGATGAACTGAGGATGAGCAGAGCCGCCCCTGGTAATGGCACACACTCAGCCCATGGTGCCCACTGCGGACGTTCCCCCACTCGCGACGGCAGCCCCTGATCTAGCCGCTTCCGTCTTGCTTTTAATGACCATTCAGGGACAGAATGCTAACCGCGCCCCTCGCCTCTCTCGGCTGCGTATTCTGAGAACGAGCTGCTTCTAAGCCAAGTCCTCGCCTGAACCCCGGTTCTGTTTTCTGCGGCCGACTCTTGCCTGGCGCAGTTTGCCAGGCCAAGGGCCCCTGAGCTTTCCGTGACTTCCTGCCTGTGCCCTGAGGGACCCCTCCTCCCACCAGGCAGCAGGTAATCTCGCTTTTTAAATAACCTGTTCCTTCTAAACATTTTAAAACAACGTGTGAGACTTGGAGCCAGAGGGAGGAAGACACGGAAGGGGTCTGCCCTGCCCCCTTCCGCGCAGGTGCCTGGCTCACGCTCCTGGTGAGCGCTTGGCAGACGCTCGAGGAAAGTGCCCCGAAGCCCCGAGGCTGCCACTGCCGCTGCCTGCTGGCACACTTTCTGCTTAAAGAAGAGAGAGGCAATCTCTCCCCGCATCTCCTCATTTTCTGTTTCTCCCCTTTAAGATATCCTGCAAGCGCGTCTCAACGTTTATAAATATTCAAGGCTTTTCTCCTTCCTTGACATTTCAAAATGGACCTGAAAGTGATTATTTCATACAATAAATTCAGGCAATAAGACAGTGTCAAGAGGGACCAACCGCTCACCTCCCGTCTCTGTCTCGCGTACAAGGGTTAAGGAAAAAGGTGGGCACAGCTAGAAAGCCAGATCCTCCAGGGCTGTAGCCAGGGAGCGCCCGGAAGTGGAGCCCAGCTGGTGCCCTCGGGTGACAGAGCCGGACAGCCACCAGCCAGGCACTGCCCCTGCCCAGGGCTCGGAGGACAGAAAACATGAACATCAGCCAGATCAGCCCTGTCACTCATGGGCATTTACTTATCAGCTGAAAAATTCCACATCATTTTTATGGTTTCTGATAAAAATGAATGCAGTTATTACAGATTTTTTAAAAACACTTTACCTGAGCCGGGCGTGGTGGCTCATGCCTGTAATCCCAGCACTTGGGAGGCAGAGGCAGGAGGATTGCTGAGTTCAAGGCTTGCCTGGACTACATAGTGAGCTCAGAGCCAGCCTGAACTACAAAGCGAGACCCTGTCTCAAAAAAGGAAAAAAAAAAACAACTTTACCTGAAAGAGGTGATTTATATTATTTTTCCTCTTTTTTTTCTTAAAGGGAAAGAACACAATGCCTGTATTTGTAATCATGGATGGTGCACTGGGATGAGTCAGGGGACCCGGTGCTCTGAGCCCTGACTATGGGGTGTTCCTGAGGAAACTAACCTGTGTGTGAGTGTAGCCAGAGTTTAGGATCAAGCCAAGAGGTGAAGAAATGGGGGATCTTCAAGAAGTCCTAAGATATGTTAAATATTAGAAAAGCTCTCTTCTTGCCTTTGTTTAAAAACAAGCCTTCCCTGCTGTTTAAAACCATGTGTATTATGGGTACTTTTAGGAAACTGCTTTTGGAAAAACAGTGGACATGTTATGCTCTGCAAAAAAAAAGTCTATACCCCTCAGGCCGAATACATTCACAGAGATCACAATGAATAAAGACCGAGTGTTTTAAAGATGGACGAAAGCAGTTTGTTTGCTGGATGCTGTTTTATCCTCTTATGAATTCCATGACTTCAGAATGTTTCTAGCAGTGCTTTAACGCAACCTAAACCACTCTCCTCCAGCTCCACCAGAGGCGTCTAAAATCAGCAGCCGCCTGACTTCTATGTAAGCCGCCCTGGGCCCAGTAGAAATCATCCGTCCTCATCAACTGGAGAGTGGATAAAGAAGATGTGGTTTTTTTACAAAATGGAGTATTACTCTGCCATAAAGAATGACAAGATCGATCCATTTAGGTGCAAATGGAGACACCTGGAGGATATACTAATAAGTGAAATCAATAGATCACAGATAGACAATTTCCAGATCTTCTCTTTGGCATGAACACCTGTAGATGCAAATG
>PVIC010010034.1:0-44196 GCA_004025085.1 Thryonomys swinderianus
TATATATATATATACTCACAGAATTTTATCTCTGACATGTGGAGTATGGGGCTGTTCATTCATCCAGTCTTTATGTTTTCTTTTGAATTGTCTGTTTTCAAAGTGTTTTTCTAGTAGGACACATCTTTTAATAATATGTATTAATTGGATGTCATCTGGTTTCTTGAGTCCTTGGGAACCCACTCCTTCATCCCTGTGAATTTTTTTTTTTTTTTTTTGCTTTTGAGACAGGGTTTCGCTTTGTAGTTCAGGCTGGCCCTGAGCTCACTATGGTGCCCAGGCAAGCTGCCGCGAACTCAGCAATCCTCCTGTCTCTACCTCCCGAGTGTTGGGATGACAGGCGTGAGCCACCACGTCTGGCATTGTGGTATGTGGTGTTGATTGTTGGTGGGCGTGTCTCCACGCCCAGCATTATATGTGGTTACCGGGGATCAAACTCAGGACCTTGCGCTTGCAAGGCAGGCACCAGAACCACTGAGCTAACCCTCCGGCCCCATCCCTGTGAATTTGAGACTCACTCTTTAACTTACTCTAGAGGCATAGCCTGGTGCACAGGTAAGACTTCTGGGTCATCTGTCTAAATTAGCTTCCCAGAAGCCGCCGCTGCTGGCTCATATTCAAGAATTGAATGACAAGCATCTTCCATGGACACAAAGTGCTGGAGGGAATGTGGAACCAGTGTTTGGAGTCTCCCTTGATTGTCCAACCCAGGGTACATTTTACATGTCCCACTTGCACCGTGGCCTTTAATAATGAAAATCCACGTCGGGCCTGCTGAAGAGACAACTTCCATGCAGACTGTTGGAGCCGCGGACGGACCTTCCGGGAGCAACAGGGCATAGAAAATTCTCTCCTGCCTCTACTCTCCTCTTGTAATCAGGACCATCAGGTGACTTTGAAAAGGGGATACGTGGGGTGGAAGTGAACAGATCGTGTTCTACAGTGTCCTGGACATCACTTTTTCTTAAAGATCGTAACTTCGGATAAGTTGTGAGTGACCAACTTTACCACTTTTATTCAGCAGAGAAGTCCATGTGTGATTCTGCTCTCTTCTCATTAGGAAATATTTGTAGTGTCCTAGAAAAGGTTGTGTTTTGATTTGAACTCTTTCTTTCTGATTGGAAAATTTATTGAACATAGCAACAATTTTCCTGTCAATTTTACAACCCTGTTTCTAGACTTAGTCTTTGTATTTATAACTTGCAACAGTTAAATAACTTACTTAAATCCTCTTCCTACTTGGGTCAGCATTACTGTGATACTGGTGTGGTTTTTGTTTGGTTTATGTGGATCTTATTACGAGTCCCCTTTGGCAAACGTGGGAATTCAACCAGCATTTCTTCTGACTCAGAGCACATCTTAATGGGTGGCTTCTTCCATGAATTTCATAACTTCATTTATTCTTTGGTTTCATTGCACAGAAACCTAACATTAAGTGTTTTCTATGGTTCTTTGAATTTGGAAAGTGTATCTGTTCTTTTCCCCCTCTAAATTGTTTCTCATGATTGTTGTATGGGATGAAAATGAAATAAAATGAAATCAGAAGTGTGTAAGAAGATTTTAAAATGACAACTGGTGATGTATAAATAAATGACAAGTAAGTTAGGAAGTACACCAAGACTGAGTAGTTTCACCTTGAATACGTCCATCCATCCGAGTTAAGTTCCTGCCTTAACATTGTGATAAGCATTTTAGTTGTCTTTAAATTTCATTATGGCCTACGGTTTCCTGGGACCCAGTTTAGCAACCCACCAGCTTTTTCTCACCTTCTGCTATCTTCTTTAATTTTAAGTATTTTAAACATGTATGTGCAGAACTGTATGTGGATTTGGATTGGCGACACCATGCAAAAATAAAAATTCTTCAATTTTGTTTAAAATCAGATAGTACAGGAGAATAGTCAGTTTATTTCATAACTGCCTGTTAACTTCTTACAATGGACCAGAGTCTTTATTAGTGTTAAGTAGATTTCAGTAGATTTTAGGGGGTGGCACTGGGGATTGAATGCACCAAGCTACACACCCCAGCACATTTTTACTTTTTATTTAGAGATGTAGGTCTCACTGAATGAGTTGTGACTCAGCCGCCCAGAGTGCTGAGATTTCAGGGGTGCTGGGATTCCACTAATGTTATGTAGTTTGAGGATCCAACAGACAGTAACAAATGGGTAAAGGAATCAACAAGATGATCACAAAAGTCTTCACGTGTTGGAAACACACGAATCAGAACGCAGAGCAGTGAAACACATCAGGGACCACAGGGTCAAAATGCCAGAGCGCAGGTCACCCCAGGGGGTCACCATCTGCTGGATCCTTCCTCTCCTCAGCTGGGGGAGAGGGGGGAATCTGAGAGCATCAGGTGACCACACAGATCTACAGAAGAAGCAGCTCCTGCAGAGGGACTCAGGAGAGGGAGGAAAGTTCTGATGTGGCTGTGGAGGAGGAGCAGTTGCTCTATAGAACAGGAAGAAGAGACCCAGTAGCAGGAAAGAGTGAGGGTGGCCTAGAGCCAGAAGCCCACAGAGTGAGTCCCTGGGAAGGTGGGAATGCCAGTGTCCCTCCGCCTGCCAGCTAACAGTGACCCCCACCCAGGATGAACATCTGGGTGCAGCGACCTGCTCTCACAGTCCGCGAGAGGAAAAAATGGAGGTTGGCAGAGAAAGCAGCAGGGCTGGGTCCCTGGCCGGTGGGGCCGGCTGGACTCTTCGCAGAGGCTCTGCCCTCCGCTGGCCCTCCAGGCCGCCAGGCAGAGGACGTCTGTGACAGCCCAGAGCGTGTCTTCCCCACGTATGGTCTCGTTTGTGCAGCAATGGCTTAACGATGTTTACATAACCTACTAATTACACCCAGAGGATGGCACGAGCATCATGTCGAGTGGCGTGCACACTTTAATTCCAATTATTCCCCACGATTTTGCCGTACAGTGGTTAGTTTTTAAACGGATGAGAAAGAGTCTGCTGAGGGCAGATGGGAAATGCTTATTATGCTAATCGAGTCCTGGGTTGTTAGTGGAAATTATTAAATGGAGATGTTAGCGATGCCTCTGGTGGAATTAAGAGGGTGACGGGGTAAAAAGCAGAGATAAATGGCATGGGGAGCTCCCAGTTCAAAGGAGAAGAGGAGAATTCTAATTTAAAGGTGCCACTTTCCTACTGTAAATTGTTCTCGGGGAAAGAGTAGAATGATTGGGAAGCCGGCCCCTGTTTATTACCAGTTCTAATAGGATAATTATGCTGGACTCCATTTTAGGAGAGAAAGTTCAGGAAGTATCAACAAAAATAAAAGTACAGTAAACCCAAAAGACACTAATTTGAGATTGATATATGTAGGTAGCAACACTGAGTACGAGGAGAACAAAGCAGAGAAGATGGACTGACGACGCGTTCAGAGGACAGGAGAGTGACCATGAGGAGTCACTGTGACTCGTGACCTGAGAGCCAGCAATTAATTATTTTCCGTAGATAGTGAAGACTCAGAATTGAACCAGGAAGGTAAACAATTTGAATATTCCAATAAACATGAAAGAAATTAACACAACCCAAAGGAATGGACTAATAAGTGCCCTAAAACCAGACAGTTCAAAAATTATACTTTCCCAAGCATTTAGTTTCATGCTAATTCCATGTCCCCTCATATGCTTCCCAGAATACGGTAGGAGTGAGGGAAAGAAATCTTATGTTCTTATAGGGAAATATGCATATGTCTAATATTAAAATCTGAAAAGTAAGTTCTAGAAACATTTTAGGTCTTAGTTTATTGAGATGCCAAAATCTAGACTATGAATAATGAAATAAGAAGGAAAATGTAAATATATAAACGCCTATAATAAAGTTGAATAGTAAGGGCTGGGGATTTAGCTTAAGTGGTACCACACCAACCTTGGACGCACAAGGGCCTGAGTTCGATCCCCAGTATGGCAAAAAAAAAAAAAAAAAAAAAGTTAATGGCAAAAGTTGAATAGTAAAATATGTGAAATATCAAAACCCAAAAAGGCACTACTCAAGAATGAAATAACTCATCCCTATTAGGAAATACATGTTTATAGTACATAATTCAATAAAGATAATGCATACATGAAAATTCAGTAGGTACTGAAATTGTTCTGTGAACATCTGCTGCCCTTGAGCCATGGGGCAGTCTGTCCAAAGCATTCGTTCTGATCTTCCTTCTCGGACTGTGAGAAGTAGTCTTGGCTCTGTAAACAAGCTAAGAAGGGCAGGATGAGGTCATCTGTATATTTAGGGTTCTGATAGAGGACCTATAACAAGCCCACAGAGGAGACTCAGGCACAAGGGCTGGAAGCAGTATGACGGAAGAGAGAGACCAGCCTGACTTAGCCACAAGCCAAGGATGTGAGGCCCCCAGGCACTGAAGGGGGCATAAGAGTTTCCACGGCTACTGAGGAATTTGCCTGACTCCTGCATTTGGGTTTCTGGCCAACAGAATATTAAAGAATACGTTTCATTTATTTTAAAGCACTATTTTATGGTAAATGGCTGTCAGTCTCAGCAGGCTAATACGAAACCCTTAGTCATGAATATTCATCTATCATGATATGCAGAAAATGGCCTGGTGGAGTATGAGTTTGGATGTTCAAACTTCTGGACACTTATGAAGTCCAAGCCCTTTTGTCAAGACCCTTACAAGTCAAAATTTCATCTTCTCATGTGTGGCATGTGGGGGACAAATGTCTTTCAGAGTAATTACTACAGACTAATTAAAGCACATGTAGGAATATTAGTGTACACCAGTCTTCCAGGAGGCTGAGTCAGGATGAGTCCAACCTGGACAGTTTAGCAGTTTAGCAGGACCCTGTCCCCAGACAGAGGACTAGGAATGTGGCTCCATGCAGAGGCTGTGGGTTCAGCTTCAGCGTTGGGGAAAAAAGATCTCACAGTGGCTGGTACATGAGCAGGGCAAGAGGCATTGTAGCTGTTATCTGTACCCAAATACCTAACAGATATGGGACCTGGGGCCCTGCTGCCTGGCATCTCTCAGCCCATTCACCCTTCAAACAGTTCAGAAGGACAACTGGGCAAAGACAGAGCTAACACTTCAACAGGATGGTTAAACCAAATTCTGCTTGTCTGTCTCTCTATAGGACTCAGCAAGGAATAATAGCTAAGGTGAGAAAATGGCTAAGCTAAAAGGAAAAGAGAGAAAGGAAAAGAAAAGAAAAAAGAAAAGAAAAGAAGCAGAGAAGCTTTCTCTGTCAGCCATGAATGGAGACATGTTTTCCAAATTCTGTCTGAGAAAGCCATGGGCACCCAAAGTGAGATGATGGTGAGCCCACCCATACGTGCCCCACGGGACGCATGAAGCTGCCCAGGAAAACTGGGGCCAGAATGCGTGGTGCTGGCATCAGGAGGCATGTTTCTGTCCTTAGCAGGTCTCTTCAAAAGGGAGAATTGCCAGGCATGAGTTAAAATACGCATAATGGAGTGGGTGGCATCCTGGGCTTTAGTATCTGGAATGTGGGCCTGGCAGCTGTGCCAGCATTTGCCCATCATGTAGGAGCTAATGGCCGCCACAGAACCAGGACTAAGGCGAGACAGCATTTCTCCCATTCCCAGCTACAAAGCTCCCTCACAGAGTGTGGATCAAAGCCTCTCTGATCTATGCGCAGGTGTCCTGGCCAAGGCTCTGTCTGAATCTGCATTCCTGCAGCTGGCACCCATACCAACACCCGCAGCTTAAAGAGAAGTCTGATTCAGCTCACAGAGTCGGGTGATGCAGTCCATGGCTGCCCCAAGGCAGGAGCATCATGGCAGAGGGTGTGGGGAGCAGAGCAGTTCAGTGCACTGCGGCTGGAAGTGGAGATGGGCAATGGTGCCAGAGAGGACGGGACAGGATGGGAAGACACAGACCCAAGGCACCTCCCTGACCCACCCAGGCATGCCCGGAGGTGTGTTACTAATGTACAAGGCATTTCCTAGGCCAGGAAATTTGACAGATCAGGATTAATGGTCATAATGAGCAGCCAGCAACTACAGTGGCCCCTTTCTGTGCCTCATACTCTATCTGGGAGTTTGGCCCTTTCCCTGTCCACACCCAGAACCATGCTGAACTAATCAGCAGACTAATTTAGTGACCACACCCTGATAATCCTAGCATCACACAGTTTAAACCCAGCGCCACCCAGTGTGGCTGACACCACACACTCTACAAGCAGCTACCACTGATGAGTGCATGAGGCTTCGGGGGCACCTGGCACAAGCTGTAGGAGCCACTGCCTGAGTTCTCATCCTTCTCAGCCTTCATAGCCTGGTCGCCTTGCACTGGCCCACTTTCCAACATCACCCCAAGGGCTGCTGAGTTTTAGCACTTGATTTCAAAAGGGACAACGTTGAGACCCCAGAAGGGGTGGTTTGAAAGCACCTGGAGTCCTTCTGGTCACTAGGGAGAGGAGCCCTCTGCCCTTTCCGTGGACTTCACACCCTGTAAGACCTAAGGACATTTAGAAAGGGTGAGGAAGAGGGGAAAAGAGGCTTAAAGCAAGGCACAAGAGAAAGAACCTCTGTGGAACTCAGTGGATATATTTTCATTAGAAATTCAGCTAATCCATGTTAGCATAATTTTGGGGTCACACTTAAGTTTGTCTTTGCATGATATTAACTTACTTGGTTACCAAGGATGTGAGATATCCTTGCTTGTGTTTTTTGTTCAGATAGTCATACAGTTTTTAAAATACACATCAAGCAATATGCCAGCGACACGAATCCTGGCGACTGACGCATCTTTTTATGTGTCAGAAATTATGCTCTTGGACTCATCTGCTTTATTTCGGAGTCTGCATAAGTAGGTATTTAGGTAAGTTAACATAAGTGAGGCTCCTTGCCAAACATGCCAGGGAACTGCGATTGCTCTCCAGCATCCTGCCTGACTGTGCAGACCGGATATGGCTGAGTGCTCCCGCGCACCACGGGGTGTGTCCGCCTCCCACGGCGGAGCTTTCTCCTCAGACTGCTGTCCGGGTCCAGCCAAGCTTGTCACACTCATTCCCATCTGCATGTGGGAGCTGAGGAGAAGGTGCGATGTTTTGTTCTCTTAGTTTGTCAGGAATACAGATGGATACACGGTATTTTGGCATTTATTTGCAAAACTCCAGGCCCAGCTCCTCGTTACAGAGATGCTCTGCTTCTGAGGAGTGGTTTCCATAGCACTGTGTTTCTCCTTTTGGAGAATTAGCACAGGCATTTCAGGTATTTATTTTTTTTTTTTCATTTCATAGAGCACCTACCTTTCAACAATAACTATAGGTTCTTTGCTACATCTGAAGCTCATGGGATTCCTATCCTGACTCAAGAGCCTAATTTAAAGTGCTGCCAAAAATAATTTTCATTTAAAACTGAATATAGTGGAAGAACATAATCAGCTATTACGGGACTTTTAATACACTCTTCCTATAATCCCAAATCATAAATGCTCTTGATAACTGAATCGGTGACTTTTGTCATTGGTACGTGACGAAAGTTTTATCATTGTTACGTGGAAAGAGGTGTTTGACCTTTGATTTCATAGTCACTTACTGAGCACCAGCTGCCTGCCACCCCGTCTCACCCTGAGACGCCACTCTTACCAGCAGCAGGGTGGTGGGGAGAGCTCCTCAAAAGGATGAGAAGTGATGGGGCTGTGTGGAGACTTCTCAAAGAGGACCCCTGAGCGATCAGCACTCTAAGAAGGAATAGGTCGGAAGGACTAAGACTCAAAGGGCAGAGACACAGGTACCCTTGAGTCTGAGGTGTCTCTGATGTTTGGGGACAGAGTCCAGTAGCCTAACACTTTGCATGTGTGTCTGTGCACGTGGTCTTCAATAACTCAGCAAGTCCAGAACCTAGTAGCTTCAATCTCTCATGCAGGTGGGGAAACCAAAAGGCTCTCAAATCCCTTGATTATGGAGTGGAGGGAAGAAAACCTGGGCTAGTTTTATGTTTCTTTGGGTCTGGATGTTTGAAAACACCCGGAGGCCTCCACAAGGGCTCAGCACAAACTTCCACTGTCCTTTCTGATCTCCTGCCCTATCACCCCTCTGGCTTCCTGGCCACCAGCAGCGAAGCACCTTTGCTCCCCGCATCCTTCCACTATGAAGCTCATGCTGTGGAGCCAGCTAACTATCAACTGAACTCCCTGAAAACATGAACCAAATTAAGCCTCACCTTTAAATTATGGGTGTCAGGAATTGCGTCCCAGGACAGGAAAGCTGAGTAACACAGCCTTTCTGATCTCTCCTCTATTTAATCCTTCCCCCTGCTAAGAAACAAGAGGATAAACAGAAGGAGGAGGGCCTGGTCTGGAGATTGTTGCATGAAGCTGAAATGAAACCATTAAATCCATCCACTGGGTATCTGCACCAGGCCAGCCTGTGACACCAAGAACAGGCCAACTTTCGCACTCCAGGGTTTCCCAGTTTTGCACACAGAATGTGAAAAGCCAGTAAAATGAGGCCCACACAGCCCTCTGCAGTTTGACGGCCAGCTTGGAGGTCGACTGGGCCCCACACTCCTGGGCCTGGCGGTCCTGCAGTGGCCTCCGCCCCAGGCCACAGAAGCCCCTGAGCAGCAGAGGCAGTTGTGAGGGGCTGAGAATTCCCTGCCACAGGGGCCCCGACAGAGCGCACGATAGTGGGAGACCTGTGCTTGGGCGGGGCAGCTTGGGCTTCACACAGTCCGCACCAGCTCAGGGCACAGATGGCCGAGGCAGGTCAGCTCTTGTCCAAGTCCTCTTGTCCTTGGCAGACTTCTGACGCTCCAGTACTGACCTGGGCCACAGGGTCCATTGGAGGCTGCAGCCTGGGCTGCCCTGGCCCTGGGAGCATGTGACTGAGAGAATAGGGATCCTCATTAGCATATTCTATTGTTCCTTTGCATATTTTGTTTTGGCTCATTAGTTCAGCTCTTACTTTAATTGCTTCTTTACCTTTAATTTCTTTGGTTTGATTTATAAGATTGGATCGTTTTTCCTAACAGAAGTATTGAAGATTATGCAGTTTCCTTAAATAATATTTTAGCTCTCTCCTCAAATTTTGAAATAGAATATTTTGTCATCATTCATTTCTATGTAAATATTTTATGATCTTCTTTATTTAATCTCTGGCCAGGTTAAAATTTCTAAATACTTTTCAAGTTATTTTTGTTAGACTATCACAGTTAAGGTACACATTATATATGGTATTTACTGATTCTTTGGCATTTGAGATCTATGTAGCAACCTATATGTGGTTCATATTTATAATGGTCCATATGTGCTTGAGAAAAATACATATCCTCTAATTGTTAAAGGATTATAAAAGAAAATATCTCAAACCATCACAGTTATGCAAAAAAAGTACCCTCTGCCACAACTAGGACTACCAGGCAGAACTACAGAAATGGATCCCACTGTGGAATTTCACTGTTTTTTATTATCCTTTTGTCACTCAATAATATTTGAAAGATGTATCATGTGCCAAGCTGTATTTTTGTTTTTAAGGAGCTGATATTTTAATTAGTGGAAGTGGGTACTTAGTGTGGAAATAAGTAAGAAGAGAAGGCAGGGCATATGTGTGGCAGGTGCTAGAAGCGACGGGAAGGTGTGCCTGGAGGTTGGAAGGTGGGCGAGAGGCAGAAGGTTGTCTAAGAACACAGTGGCATGCGAGCCTTCGGGAGGACCAAGGCTTCCCCAGTCCCGGGAGGAGAAATAGGCTCAGAAAGAGGAAGACAGGTGGAAGTTCGCCATGCGGACTCTCGAGGTTAGAAAATCGGGATGCGAGAGGCATTTCCTGGACCCCAGATGACGCGGTTTCTGGGAGCAAGTCAGGGCTCAGCTGTGCACCAGAAGTGTCTTGTGTCTTGTGTCCTTTTCAATGAGGCTTCTCTCCCTTCAACTGCCCTTTAACCCTGGAAACTAAAGGAACAGCGTGCGCGTAATTGGAACCACAGGGAGCGAGAGCCGGCTGCAGTTAACAAGAACCCAAAACTGGGCACCTGCACAGCGCAGAGGCTGAAACGTGGGCGACAGAGCACAGCTCACCTGCTGTGTGGTGTAACACTGCTAACAAATGTTTAAATATTGTGTTTTGTTCTTGCACATATATGTCCCAGGTCAGATGGAGCATTTACGGTGATGTTAGAATAAAATCCGCAGAATTTGCAAGTGTAAATCCCATGCAGTTTTGCTGCCTTTTAACAGGGGTGCTGGGGGTTGTGGTGGCGTTCTGGGGTACTGGACTCTCCTCAAGGAAGGTACAGGGAGGATTGGGAGGGACAAGGTGGGGACAGAGTCCAGTTTGCCCGTCACGCTATGACACATGCCTGTTACTGCGATAGTTGCCTCCCAGGTGCTGAGCTGGGTGGATTATTATTTAATGACATATGGGCATTAGGCCTATTCTCCCATCCTGGGGTACATCGCCCCTCCTCAGGGCATATTAACTCTGTGTATGTTGAAGTATCTCAGCTCATACATGGACTAAATCAGAGCAGTTAATGTACAGACCATTTCTTGAGAATTTGAACTAATGTCCCTGTAAAGGCAATGACAAAACATACACTCATAGGTGGCTGCTGAGATCAAGTACCAAATTATAATCAAAACGTGGTACGAAGGGCTGCTGGGAACCACGTTTGTAAAACATTCCCAGGGATCGCTGGGCGGGACCGTCTTTCAGAGGAAAAGAGCTTCAGTCCTTGATGCTTGTCCTTGTCCAGCCCTCAGTCCTACGCCGGCCTGAGTCTACTCTTCTGGGCCCAGGAAAGTCACGTAGAAAAATTATTCAGAGAGGACCTGACATTGGTGGAAAGTGAAGAGGGTGGAATGGGCATGGGCAGGGGGAGCTACACTTCCCCGTTAGAGCATGGTGAACAGTCTCACCAGTGTTAGGGCGTGAGCTGCGCCCACTCCTATGCTGAAGTCTTAATGCCTCCGTGAGTGTATGCAAGAGAAGACCTTTAAGGAGGTGATTAGGGTGTCTGTGTAAATGCACCATGTAAGCATTATGCACTACAGACATGCACTCATGAAAATGAAAACTGAAAATAAACAGTGCGGTGCTGGCACACGTCTCTGGACCCTCCTCTCCCCTCTCTGAACACACGGCCCAGGGTGGTCCCTTTCACAGAAATCTGCTTTCGCAGCACTCTGACGCCATCCCTCCGACCTCCAGAGTGCCAAGAAACGAATTTCCATTGTCTGACTGCACTGTCTGTGATATTTTACTACAGCAGC
Source organism: Thryonomys swinderianus (assembly GCA_004025085.1). Taxonomy (NCBI): domain Eukaryota; kingdom Metazoa; phylum Chordata; class Mammalia; order Rodentia; family Thryonomyidae; genus Thryonomys; species Thryonomys swinderianus. The sequence continues at coordinate 11,202 of PVIC010010034.1, forward strand.
TTGGCTGACTAATACATCCAGTATATAATTTTACGAATTAAAAAAAATGAATTTACATTTGCATAGTACTTTATGATATGCAAACTATTTTTACTTACTTCATATGATTTAATTGTTCCAAAGCCTTGCCGATGCTGGCATAAATAACTAAGGCAGAGGGAGTTCATGTGCTTTACCCCAGTGAGAATTAATCCCAGGTTTTATGATTTTAATTTGTTCTTTAAAGAATTACTGTCCAACAATTGAATATAGCCATTCCTGGGTCTCTTTGGCCAAAACGAGGACAGACTGCAGTTGCTTGCTCTGCCTTTTTTACATTTTTGAAGGAATTGCCATCTTTGTTCCTATCCTGAGGTTGCTCCAGACTCTACGGTCAGACCCTCTGTCTGGCCTCAGGAAGCCTGGCCGGAACTCGCGGCGTCCTCTCCTCTGGAGTGAGGCTCGGCCGTGCAGGGTGCAGCTGAGAGCTGTCACACGGGAGCTGCCTGAGGACTCACGCTCAGCAGACTGGCTTCTTCCTTTCTGGGTCCCTCTCCTGACACCGTCCACTTCCTGAGCCTCCCCTCCCCTCATCAGTGTATCTTTAAGAGCCTAACGACTTCTGTTTGGATTTGAGTCTCCCACTTTCGCAGTACTGGTGACCACATCCTCAGGGAGCTGGCGGTGGACGGGACGCAGCTTCTTTTCTTTCCGCCCCTCTCAGCTCCAGCTTTGGTCCCGCCCCCAGTGGCAACCTAGTTCCCTGTTTCCTATGCGCTTTCATTTTGCACTTTAATGATTTTATACCTTGCCTTTCTCATGTAAGAAAACCATATGCTATCTAAACTGTGTGTCTGGTTTATTTCACTTAATGTTACGGTCTTGAGGTGCATCCCTTTTCCTACAATTGATTCGTTTATCATCCTTTATGGATGCTGTGAGTTCAGACTTGGGAGCTCTGCTTGATAATTAATCAATCAGCTGTGAATTTTGCCTGCGAAGTATCCCTGGGAAAGGATGCTGTTGAATAAATCATTGCCTAATTAAGGACTTTTCAGGGAATCATTCGTACACGAACCTTCCAAAACAATCACTCTTTCTAATGGGCAAGGTGACTTTCCCACATTAGGTCGAAAGAACTTGATTCAGCCGACATGATCCAAGTCATAGGTGCCAGGGCAGTAGGTGTGGCGATTTCCTAATCCTGGGGCGGGCCAGAGCCTCTGGGCTGCGGCCTGGCAGAGGCTCCGGCTCAGCTGGAATTAACCCAGTCCTCTGAATCTCTAGGGCTCCTCCTGCTTGTGCCCATGCTATAAAATAAAACTCATGTGTGCCCATGCGTGTGCATAATTCAGTGTCACCGCCTGCGTCCGTCTCATGCCCAAACTGTGACCAGCAGATGTTGGTGCCCTTTCTTCTACTTTTGCCTCTTTAATGTTTATGTGTCAACCAGGGACCGGAATCCCATGTCAGAGCATGTCAATCGCATCGTGTCCACTGAACCTCCCCTTCATGCTGTGGTCCCAAGCTTCCCTGGATGCGAGCATCATCCCTACATCTCAGTGGCTTACTTTTTTACTTTTTCCAGCACTGAGCATTGAATCTGGGGCCTTCACACTGAGCTACGTCCCCAGCCTTTGCTACTTTTTGAGACGGGGTCTGACTGCATTACCAGGCCAGGCTTGGGTCTGTGTCTTTCTGCCTTAGCTCTGCGGAATGCTGGATTTGTAGGCTCTTCCCCTTGACTGTGGGGCAAACCCTGCCACACAGCTGAGCGAGCACTCTGATGGAAGACACGGCAGAGTTGGGTTGGAGGAGGAAAATAGCCATGTGCACACTGCACCGGAGACGGGACGTGCCTGGCAGATGAAGCAGCTCGCAGCAGAGTCCCTCACCAGTCTGACCTGGGAGGCTGGGTCCATCCCGGAGCCTGGAGATGGATGTCTAATCAACAGGCGGCGGTGAGGACTGAGCTCCCCCAAGAAACAAAAGCGAGATTTCTTTCTTTCACTTGTAACCCTTCCAGGCTACAAGCCTGCGGTTGGGCCGCCCACACCCGGGGAGGGTCAGCAAGTCCATCCCACCGGGACCTGTGTTAGACTCAGCAGCCGGGCCTGTGTTCATGCTCACACCTGCCACCTCACTGTGGTCTTGTTTCCCAGCTGTGTGTTGCTCACCTGTGTTCTCGTGTCCCCCATACTAGACAGAGCCAAGGTCCCAGCCTGGAATCCCACCATGGTTTTCTCTGCTCCCCTGTGGCCACGGCTACAGCCTGCCCTGGAGGAGTGCTCAGCAGTGCTGGGCGACTGTGCTCTACTTGCCTGTGAGTGCAGGACGCCCACAGTGCAGTGAGACAGGAGGAGGCTGCAGGGCAGGCCGGGAGTGGCCGGTGCGCTGCAGACACTGCCTGGGGCTTCTCACCTGGGGGGGAGGGAGGCAGGGTGCAGAGCCCAGAGCTGCTCTCCTGCTACTGAATGCACAGACAGCAGAGGTGCCTCGTGCTTGGCTGAGGAAACCTGCTGAGGTCCCTGCGCAAGCAGGGTGGAGAGATCAAACATCACTTTCTCTGTGAGTTGCAGGACCTGGTATTTCTAGGAAAGTATCTCAGGGCCAGAGCACCAGGAGCACCGGACCGGGCAAAGCTGAACCCTCCCAGCACAGACCACAGTGTGGCACACGTGCCCTGAAGGTGGAAACTGAGCAGGTCGGGCCCTTCTATGACTAATAACTGTGATATGCCAACTTGACCAGGGTAACAACAGCTATCTGCATGACCGACATGTAGACCAGCGAGTGAGGGGGTGACACCTGCCGCGATGCGGGGGGCACTGATCAGGCTGGGATGGAATGCAAGGGCAAGAAAGGAGGTCTGCGTGTTTTGAGAGAGCTGCAGTCTCTCCTTTTGCTGTCCAACATGGACCCCCACCTGTCAGTCACTCCCCAGGGACTGTCCAGGCCTTGGATCTCGGGTCAGTGCTGCATCCCTGCTCTACAGCCTCCGGCCTCTCAGGCCGAGTGGCTCCTGATCTTCTGTCTCCAGCCCACAGCTGTGCGTTGGTGCCCCTCCTGCACCTGACGCTATAAGCTACCTAGTGAATCTGCCTGAGTCAGTACACACGTACGTATGTCCTGCCAGTTCTGTGCCTCATCACAGCCCTGACCAGCGCAGACACAGGGGCAGGAAACCCAGCCTGACACCAAGGTCCATGGCGGGCTGCAGCCTGTCTGTCTCTCTTAGGGGCGGTGCACCCCACTTGACAGGCATAGCATGGGCCCTGTGCGTTTCTCCACAAGACCCTGCGCTCTTGTTCATCACTGGAGAATCCCAAGGCCGTTGCATTCTCTTACCTGCCACAGGTAATTAGTCAGCAAGGAAAGCATCAGTTCTGGCTGACCTGTACCTACATGCCAGAAAACATGGGAGACACCAGATGTCTCTGGCTGTCAGTTTGCCCATCTACAACACCGATAGGGAAGAATCACTGGGTGCAAAGAGGAAAAGTTCTGAAGGAACTTAGAGGAGAGAAATGCCAGAAGAGAGAACTGAGGGGAGCCCAGCTCGATGTTACCTCCCAAAGGCAGCGTACCCCTCACGCACAGGGACACAGAAGCGGTACACTGGGTTGGAGCTCAACTATGTCGGTACCCCCTATCAGTTTTAAAGCCTGTGGCAGAGTAGACCAGGACCCAGGACATCATGGAGTGGAAGAGACAAGAGCCCTCCTCTCTGCCCTCTGCTGTCTGCACAGTTGTCTCCAGGCTTGATTTCTCCACAGCTGGGAGCAGATGTGCTTTGCATTTTACAGATCTGACACAAAAGTTCTTACAATACTTTGTTGAGTTCACTCACTCATTTATTCCACAAAATATTTACTGCACGCCTACGATCTGTAGCCAGCCCCTGGTCCTGTCTCTGGGAATACAACACTGAAGTTGCATTGTAGCGGAGGAACAAACTAATTTACGAATGAATGGATAAACGGGTGAATGGATTCGTGTGGGGTTTCAGAATTGTATTCACTAAATAGTCATTCCACTTCCATCAGACTCCCCCTGGCTGCTGCTGGGCCCTGGCAAAAAGCTGTTGACCAGTAACTACATGTTTTAACGTTTCCCTTCAAAGCAACACTGCAGTAGTAGAAAACTAAGTTCCAGGTCACATCTGCAGGCGAGCTGACAGAGGGAAGCGGTTCATGAACTGCATTTGGATGCAGTTCTCCAGGCGACATCTGGACATCGCACTGAAGCCTATGGTGATTATGCGGCTCTGGAGGAAAACACAACCTGTGTCGGGCCTTTGTTCTCTCTCCTTTCTCTGCCGAGCCTTTCAATCTTTGTTTTATTGTTTTCCATCACAATCTCCTTATTTTCCACCCCTCGGCATGGTCTGCAGATGTGGCTGGAATCTGCTGTCTTGGACTGTGTTTGACAGCCAAGGACACCCCTGAAGTTGTCAAGGGTGTCCATGTGGAGCGGGCGGCACCGGCTGGGGCATCAGAAGGGAGGTCAGGCAGTGGGTGGTCACTGCCTGTGGCTGACTTGGACACACGAACAAACAGCAAATCAGCAGGTTTTGAAAGATCATCAAAGGAAAATCTCCCATCAGGCTATGGTGGTCCTGAGGATGTTTAGGGCTCAGAGGAAATGATTGCATTATCTCTTCCAATTTTGTCTTTCCTCCATGGCAGTTTGTGCTTCCCTAGCGGGGTCTTTCTGTATCAGATGTCCTTGCGCATGTAAGACTTGACCACTGCTGTCTTCTGAGTTGGTCTGTCTTCCTTAGAAGTCTTGAGATCACTGTTTGATGTGGTCTCTACCCCGACTGTGCGTCATGGGTTCGCGAAGAGCAGATGAAGCCAGGGCCTCCGTTCTGACACTGGGTGTCGGGAGTGGACGTGGTTCTCCTCATCCCTGGGCTGCGTCCGTGAGGACACACGCATCCAGCACCTCTTCAGCCACAGTTCTTGATTGGTCTTGAGCGCTGGTCTGTGGCTGTGCCATCCGAGCAAAGTCACCAGCAAATCCCTTAGGATCGCCCAGGCTATGTGCCCACGCATCACCATGCAATTGTTGTCATCAACTGCACATCTTAAATTTTGCTTCCTAGAATTCTTTCAGTATTAATTAATTTTATTTATACAGTGCTGATATTCCACTTTTTCAAGTAAATTCTTTAAACTCAATTTCATCTTCTCGTTTTAATTTATGCACAATTCAATATTAAATATTTGTTAATGTTTATATAAGGGGAATCACTACAGTTCAATGCACAGACATCTTGGTCTGAGTCTTGTGACCTACAGATTGTGGGACCTTCAGAGAGTCACAAAGTTGCTCGGCATTAAAAACCTCTTGTTTAAGAGACAACATCACCTCTGACCACCTGGCACAGACACCTTTGAGAACAAATTATCTGAAAAGCTTGAAACCATGTGTTAGTCCTAGCAGACTGCAGGAAGGAGAAAGTCTGTAGGAGGAGAGGCTTGTCTTCATATGGCCTTCAGTGTGCGGGGCAGTGTCATGGCCTTCCTCTGATCCCAGGAGGACAAGGTCACCTGTGAAGCTCGGCTGTCTGGAGTTTTACTGACTGTCCAGCACAACCCACAATCCAGTGAAGAGATTCAAAAAATACTAGGTACAAGAGAGACACATCTTTGGAATGGAATCTCAGCACAGTAGAGCACCAGTGGGTCATAAAATGAATTTAATGGACCATGATAAGCACTAAAGATGTGTGTAGGACAGATTGAAGGAAGAAAACATTTTCGCAGGATGCCTACGTGGCACAATGGGGAATTGTACTTGTCATTTCCTAATTTGTTACAGAGGTGTCTCTGCTGTTACCTGTATTTGATACCTTTACACCTCTTACGTAAAGAAAGAGCACGTTTCACCACTTTTCCTCTAGATAGGAAGGATGCTGATTTGTAAATCTCTGGGGTGTTATCCAGTAGAAGAAATGAGGGCAAAAAATTCTGTGATGGGCATCTCTAAGAAACTCCCCAGGTGGGAAATATGGGTATAATGCATCTCTTTGGCTTTTCCTCTTGGCATATCTGGAAGCAGCATTCTCCACTTTTGGTCAAATTGCTGACCTACACTATGCACATGTCTTTAACATCATGTGGACTCTGCCAAACCCCGGGGTTCTGTGGGAACTGTGGTGGGAGGGGTTTGAGCACCCAGGTGATGGCTTTGAATAAAGCCAACAAAACACACTTGCAAAGGCCTGAGGCTGCTTGAGATGTGCTGTGCCATTTGTGAGGTGACTGTCAGTGTAAGAGAGGCTAGGACAGGAGTGGTAGAAGAATTACTTCTGGACCTAACAGGCATCAGGGAAAAGACAAGGCAGGAGCATAGAGTGACCTCTCTATACTTTTAAAAAGAAAAAGCAGAAAGCAACTGAGTGTTTTAGACTGAACTGCAGATTGTCACCCTAATATAATTCCTTCCACTTCTCAGAATTTCCCATCCATAGGATCTAAGAAACCCCAAACCACTGGGCATTGAGCAATAAAAAGTGACAGTGGTGTTGAATTAGAATTTAACAGATAACTGGAATCCAGGTGTGGACCATTTTTCAGAAAAAAAAAGTATATGGATTGTTCCAAATCTGATGAAAATTGTTCCTACTCTTTTGTTTCCTTGTCAAACACAAAAGCAGCAGTTACAGACTAGATCTAAGTCTCTCAGAAGCCTCATGGGATCCTAGGCACGAACTGCAGGTTTATAGCTGTTAGGCAGTGCAGTCTGGCTACAAGTAGGTAACTGGACATGAACTGGCCACAGCTCTCCCTCTCTCCCAGCCTCCTGTCCCCTGTGCTGTGCCAAGGCCCTGTGCCACTCTGGCTGTCATGGAAATGGAAAGAACAACACCAAGATCAAAGGGCTTCCAAACGGTGAGCTCTGACGGAAAACCCACCTTCAGAAAGGAGGATGGAGGAGACTGAGGACATACAGCCCCAGAAGGAAGCAGGAGGAAGGAAATGCAACCATCCAGGTCATAGTCACCTCACAGATCCTACCAAGGAACGGGGCCTGGAAATAATGGAAGAAAAGAAAAATTAGCATAAGAAAGACAAGATAGTGGTAAAAGTAAGAGGATATTACCTTCCCTGTTACTGGGACATAACATCCAACACTTACAACTCACAACCATCATGCAGACTCAGTTCTGACTCCATGAGCCCTGGGCCCACACCTGACTCCGGCCCCAGGAGCAGGTCTGGACTCCTTGTGAGGGAGAAATGCAGAGAAAAAGTGACCTCTGTCTCTCAAAAGGCTTTTATCTTCTTTGAGGGACATGAAGAAGATGAGTGTGATGCTTGAGGAAACCTTTTCAGCATTCATCTCTAAAGCCCTGACTTTCTGATGTTAACTCATGGCTGCTGCTTCATTAGATTGAGTTACATTCAGGTTTTGGTTTCGTGAGAATAAAATCTCACAGTGTGATTTAACATGACAAAGTAGATGTATATGAAGTTTTAGAAATAGTGGTGGTCCTAGCCACTATCACTAAGCCACCTGACGAGATATACACAACTTAAAGGAGGAGAGGTTTATTTGGCTCACATTTCCCATGGATTTAGTCCATGGTCCACTGGCTCCAAGGCGGGAGCATTATGGTGGAAGAACTGGTGTAATGAGAGCGGCTCACCCCATGGTGGGCAGGAAGAAGAGAGAAGGGGGAGCTGGGACAGGAATGTGTCCTTCCAGGTCTCACCCAGTGAGTCCCCCAGCCAGGCCCCACCTCTCACAGCACAGCCAGCCCTGAGCTCACTGTGACAGACCTCCTGTGAGCGCAGCACCCTGTGCTCACATCCATCTCCTTTCAACTCCCTACTTCTGAATACATGAAACTTTTAGGGGACATTTTAGGTCTAAATGTAACAATATGTTCTTTAGAGCAATCTTCCTAAAAAGAAAGCCCTAAAAATATTCTAACATGTAAGAAATTGAGTTGAGAAAAATCAGTTTCTGCTGGGCCACTATGGAAGTGCATTGGTCAGAACCTTTTATGAGGAAATTGGTTCAGTGTGCATGGAGAAGTAATTCTCTGACTTGGGGTTTCTTCATGTACAATTACAAAATTCCATAGGTTCAAATTCTCCCTTTCTGCAAGTAAAACAATAAAATGGAACATATGTAAGCTTTTAAACAGGAATCTCTTGGAAAAGAAAACAAGCCACCAAGTCAGCTTTGCGCTTTCCTTTCCAGTGTTTTGGGCAGCAAACTATAAGTATCTTCCAAATCCCCTCAGTGGAGCCCCATGGGTGGAGCTCAGCCCTCTCGCTGGGCTTCTCACCCCAGATCAGCCCAGGGTCTGGGTTCACCATGAGACTCAGGCGGCCGGAGGAGCAAGTGGTTTATGTGTCCCTAAAATCACATTTTCCAGGCTTTCATTTTTTCCCCCTCCACTCAGCTCAATTTGTTGAGGCTTCTCTCAGCAAAATTCCCAAATTGAGGTGGTTTGGGAGGCTGGAGATTTATTTCTTATGGTTCTGAAGCTTCTTGTGAGGACTTCTTCTTTGCTGAGATGGCCAAGAAGAGCAAAGAGATCCCTGAGTTGTCCCTCAGGGTCTTGTGACCAAAGTCCCACCACTCCAAACCATCACCAGCGCAGCACAGAGCCACCCCCTTTACTCTGTGAGTGCTCGTGGGCACCACCAGGGGATCAACCTCTCCCAACACCACCCTCCCAGCAGGTTCAGGAGCAAGTGGGTCACTTCTGCTCCATATCCACACAGCCCCAGATGCTGGAGATGTGGTGGGAAAGAGAACAGAAGTCCCCACTGCTTCCAGCATATGTCCTCATTACAGGAGATGTTTCTCCTTACCATCAAATTTTTTTCTTTCCCTTTCCTTTCCCCAATCTCCCAGTTCCCCTTTTGTTTTTTTTTCTTCCTATTTTGCAATACCTACCATTCATTCTGGACCTCATTTACACCTGCAGTTTCTCACACTAAAAAAACAATATGGCATTCACACTTATGAGTATGGCCTCAAGGTGCATCCATTTAGCTATAAATGTCTCTAATTTATGAATAAAACATCAGTAACATAAAAACTAGCAGAAAGAACCAACAACTAGAACATCATCTTATTAAAAAGCTCTTGCACAGTAAGAAAACCACCAACAGAGCAAAAAAAGATGACCAGCAAAAAATGACCTGAAAAAAATGATCAGCTGTTCCTCACACAAAGTTCTACTATCTAAGATGTGTGAAGAATTCCACCCAAATTTAAAGACCAGTTCGGACATGAGCATCTCAAATGAACAGACATTTTTTTTCAGATGAAAACATAAAGACAGCAAAGAAACATATGAAGATATGCTCAACATCACTGGTCATTTGAGAGATGTTGATGAAAACAACACTGAGATTTCATCTCACTCCCAAAACAATGGCTGCTACCAAGTAATGAGCCAACAACGAAAGCTGGGGGCACTATGGGGAGAAAGGAGCCTTTCTCCATTGTTGGTGGGAATGTAGACTGGTGCAACCACTGGAGAGATCAGTGTGAAGATTTCTCAAAAAACTAGGATTAGTGTGAACTACAGAGCTGAGGGTTTTCGCTGTGTTTTTCCATTGAGTTGTCAGCTCTGTGACAAGCGTGTGGACAGCGCTGATGGGACTGGTATATCCTTTGTCTGACTCTGCTCCCGGGGGTGCTACAGAGGTGCTCTGTGGAGTGATTGAGTCTACCCAGCAGCTGGCTATAAGTAGGAGCCAACCCACAGGGGCCTGATTCTCTTGTAGCCCCTGGGGCACGTAAGACAGTTCCTTGTGATGTGTTTCTTGGTATCTACCTGCTCCTCACTCTAGTTTGCTAATGGAATCCTAGCTGAAAAAGTGCACACAGCCCTATTATTTCAGAACTCTGGGAGGCTGAGGCAGGAGAATTAAAAATTTAACCCCAGCCTGGGCAAATTAACAAGACCTTGTCTCAAGATTTAAAAAAAGAAAATAGAAATTATTGTAAAAATTGGCTGGGCATGTGACTTGGTAAGAAAGCCCTGGGCTCAATTTCTAGTACCAAAAGTAAAAGAAAAAAGAAAAAAGAAAAGGTGAGCTTCCTTTGAGGCACATAGAAAAGATATTGTAATAGGGGGAAACTGTTGAGAAAAATGGACTGCCATCAGTCATAGGTCAAATAAAAGGACCAGTGGTTTTAAAGATAAGTAGAAATATAATGGGAAGGAAAGGTAAGAAAGTCTTTCTGAGTGGGCTACACCAAAGCCAGAGGCATCAAGGAGAAGAATGTGAGACTTCCAACCACAGACACATGGACAGCGAACCCTGAAAGCCAGCAGCTCAAGAGGTCCATGTCAACTGCAGGGTCTGCGGAATGATGCCTCATTTTCCTTTAAGTGAACAACTAATTCAACTCAAGAGCTAATTAAGCAGCTCACTGAAAAGTAGACAGTGCCAGCTCCATCCCTGGAGGCCGTACCCTGGGGGCCAGCATCAAGGCCTGTGTATTACAGGTGTTGTTAAGCAGTGAACAGCATATTAAAGTAAAAGTGACACTCCTTTATTTAATCCCACCCAGTTCTAAGGTACTCTTCAAGGGTGTCTGCACCGATCCTGTCCTCCAAGCATCTCTCTCCAAAGTCTCAGTGCTGCTGTGTCCCACATCATGTGCATGAGGAAGGCTACGGGGTGTGGTCGTTTCGTGGCCCAGTTCCCACTTCTCATCTGTCCCTCGAAGTAAGCAGAATTAGATTTACTCAGACTTTCTTGGGCAAAGCCATTTAGTAAACTCTTGGCCCACTTTCTTCATGCATGGGTTACGGTTTTGGGTGGTTGAGGGAGGCGGTAGATGGTGCTGGAAGTTCTGTGTATCTGGGCTACATAATTCAGAGAAAGGAGAACTATGTACCCTGTAGGGGGTTGAGTTGTATACCTAAAACAGCTAAGGTGATTTTGCTGATAAAGTTTTACTGAAACATCACCACATCCTCCTTCCTCCATACTGTGTGTGGCTGTTTAATGTTGACAGAATTGACTAGTTACAACAGAGCTCACATGGCAAACAAAGTATTTGCTGAATAACCTTTACAGAGAAAGCTTGCCAACCCCCACCTAAGCCATAATAAATATTCTTTGGATTTTTAAACTAAGCAAATAAATCTAATGGCTTCTGCCCATGAAATTACCCCATCAACTGCATGTGTGGTGTGAGACAACAGGCCTTTTCTACAGCCTAGAAAGAAGAAAATGGCTAAGCTTCTCATAGAACACATAAGAGGGAAACTACATTGTGAATAGGTGGATTTTCAAGTTTTAGAAAAGCTTAGCCTTGTTTGAAAGAAAGAATTATTTGTGTTGGAAAGGAAGGCAGCCTGCCAAGGAAGAACAGACTCCTCTTTTTTAAACAAAGGGTTTCAGAGTGAAACCTGAGCCAGTCTGAGAATTCCTGTGTCCTCCTCAGACCTCAGGAAAGGCCTCAAAGGAAGGACAGGGGAGCAGCCCAGGCCTGAGAGGGGCCTCAGTTGTTCCAGGGGCTCCATTGTCCAGCAGACGAGGCCTTGGAGCTGTGAGGAGCTTTTGCCAGTATCTCTGCAGCTCATTTTCAAAAATTTCAAATGAGAGATTCAAAGAGCTGGGTGTGATGTCACTTGTCTGTCATCCCAGGAGACTAAGGCAAGAGGATCGCAAGTTCAAGCCTAACTCGGGCACCTTAAAGTCAAGACTGTCTCACATTAAAAAATAGAAAGGTAGAAAGGGCTTAGCTCACTGGAAAGGCCCTGGGTTCTAATCCTAGATTTGGAGAGAGATAGAGACAGAGAGAGCGACAGAGACAAAGAGACAGAGAAAGACACATAGAGACAGAGACAAAGAGACAGAGGCGAGACAGAGAGACAGAGTTGATTTAAATAGCTTCTAAACCATTACATGGATTAGACAAATTCAGGACTCTCTAGAACCAGAAATCCTAATATATTCTCAGAGGGATTCTGCTTTTGTAAATTTCCAACAGGAGCTGAGATGGACCCTTGAAGGAGCAAGTAGGACTGCAGTTGAGAATTCTGTCTGTCCTCGACTCAAAGGCTAAACTGGAGCCTCCAAATTGGATTCTGACTGTCCATCTAGTGCAGGGACACAGGGTCTCCAGCTGTCTTCACATGTCTGGGGTGGGGGGCTGCCACCAAAGGCTGCCCTATAATCTGGTGTCTAGCTGGTGATGTGCATATGTCCACACAAACACACACACACTCATACTCACACGTGTGGAAACCTCTATGCTTCCTTTTTTAAAAAATCTCTTGGTTTCTGTATATTTTGAGGGAAATGATGCATTTTACACTAAACTGATCTTTCAGGAGCTGCTTACCCCAAACTCACAGTGGTGCCATGGTTCCCACGTGTCGTGAGCTTCCTGCTTCTCGGGCATCTGCAGTCCCTGCTGACACAGGACTTGGGGCTGAGCAGGAAGGTGACAGCTGGAGCCGCAGGGTGTCCTGTGCATCTGCCCTGATACTTCCATCCCCCACAGTGCCACGGGAATCAGCCAGCAGGGTGAGCTCTCCTTAGGAATCCCTCAGGCACTTCTGTTTGCTTGTTCCTGATCTCAGAGAACGACAAGTTTCTGATAAATGGATGATATGGTGTCAGGACCGAAAAGCCCAGAGAGTCCATCTTTCTTCTCTGTCAGCAGTGGCAACCTAGCAGTTGCCCACCCATCCAGGGGGACTAATTCACATTTCAGGGAGTAGATTGTTATGGGTGTTGGTGAGCAGAGGTCAGAGATACCCAGGATTCCTGGGCACAGGGTCTGAGTTGGGTTCCATGGGGAGAAAGGTTGAACACTAGGCATGTGTGGGTCTGTTGAACCCAGGAGGGAGATTGGGAAGCAGGGAAAACAGCCTATTCTCAGTGACTTTTGCCCACAAAGGTGAGGTTGACTCAGTTTGGCTATAATGGAAAGGTGGCTCTATAAACCAAATCCATGCAATATGTTGCTTAGTGTGCAAGGTATGATTGAAATATGAAGTGACTGTTTACATTTTTAAAAAATATATCACAGTGAAAGACACATTCCCAAGAATTCCCCACAAAATACTTCACCTCTCGTTGATTAATTAATTAATTAATTAATTATACCATCTTCACCACTTTCTGTGTCAGTCTGGAGTCCTTTCTCTTGAGTGGAAATATGGCCTCTGCCCAGTGCTACCCAGCAGGAAGGCAGTGAATGAAGATATGTCCCTGTGTTCTTGTCCACCTCAGTCACAGATCTGGCACTGTGTGACTCTGAGTCTTCCCTGAAGTCATTGTGGCCTTGAAAGAAAGAGACATTCTGATCCACTCAGGACATGGAGGCAGCCAGGACAGCTCAGTAAAGACCCTCAGGAAGGAGGACTCCAGAGCTGCCACAGGAAACAGTGAGGATAGTGGGATGAATGCACTTGAATTAAGGAGGAGAGTCTGGAAGAGACCCTTGGCAAAGGCTTTTCTACTATAATAAAAAATTAAGACTCTTTAGGACTCATACTTTTTAATCTTTCCCCATGTGCTCAGAAACCAAGTCAGCCCACTTTTTCCAGTACCTTAGCAGTTTTTACTGTAGGTAATTGCGCTCCTGTTAGCTCCACCTTTCCCAGGGTTCCCTGGGCCAAAGCAGATGCGCTTGAGCTAAGAATTAGCACTGAGAGCAGCACAGCCAAGCTTGTGATCTGCTCTGCTTTCTCACCAGCATCCCAGGGAGGGGCAGCACGGTGGGCAGGAGGTGTGACCTTTGCTCTGCTCAGTGCTGAGACAGAGCTGCAGGCAGAAGTGTCAGGCATGGCTCCTGCCCTCAGCTCTTCCTGGATTGGCAGAGACACAGAGGGGTAAACCTTTGAGTAAAACACACTGTTGTTAAGCGCTGTGCTTTGCAGGTCGTTTTTCTTGGTTGTCCTTTATGTCTCACCCCAGCTCAGGCCCCTCAGTGGAGCCCACTGTGATTGTGCTCCGCTCACAGCTCTGTGTCCACATGAGGTTCTCTCTGGAAGCTAAGGACACCCCTCCCATGCTTTGCCACTCACATGGTAGGAGGCAGAGCAGTGAACACAAAAATTGTAATGGACAGACAAACGTGCACCGGGTCCAAATCTCAGCTCTCTTGGAGTTTGTGTTCATATGGCTTAAAACTCCAGGATTTCATTATCTTTGTTTATATCAAATAAAGATATTAATTCCTTGCTTACAGAGCTGCTGTGAGGACTAGACAGAGCACTGTGCAGGAAAGCACCTGGCTGGTGGCAGGTGCCTGCTGAACACTGGCTCCTCCTCTTACAGCAGAACTTGTGCATCTGGAAACGGGAGAGAGACCAGGGTGGACTCTGCCTACTCTGTGGTGCAGCTGGCCCTGGGCCCAGTGCAGGGTACACACAGGTGAATGCCCGCAGGCTTCCACCCGACCAGATCCTGAACTCGCCAGCAAGACAGCGGTGCGATCTTTCTTCTCCAGGAACACAAACCAGCTAGGACGCTGTGGGCGAGAGCAGGTGAGTGAGTATCAAGCCTGGAGCGCTCGTGGTGACCACAGTCCAAGTCAAGCTGTTTCCCCCTGGGTGTCCCCACAGCTGGACTTGCAGGACAAAGGCCAAATCAAACAGGACTGCACACACTGTGAGCCACTGTCACTTTAGGTTCTCCTGCCATGGCTCCTTTGGGCTCTGTGGCCAAATCCTCATGCTGTGTCACCAGGAGGCCCTGACCTGTGTGGCTATTGTGTGGCTGCTGAGAAGTCCCTCTGAAAAGGCGCCTCAGTTCATGTTTCTCTGAGGCACAGGACACTGAGTGGGCCTTGTGAAGAACTCGCCAAGCCACACGTTTGCTCTGGTGTCAGGCCATCCAAACACAAGGACTCAGTGCTTTCCTGGGTTGATGACCTGGACAAGTCCAAATGGTGAAATTCAGTGAGATTATAAATTCTGCCAGGTAGATAGCTGACTCTGAATATTAAAATTAGAGGGTAACTACTTAGACCCAAGAGGTCAGAGGAACGCAAACTCGTTCCCCTGAGTCCCAGGAGTCCTGTTGTACTGTAATATCAGTTTTCTTTGATTGTGTGGTGGTTGTAGGCCCTTTGTTTGTGTGTCTTCCTGCTAAGCCTGATGCCAACTGGTTTTATCATGTTCATTCTGTTGGTGAGCAGGCTCTGGGGGGGGGTAGGTGACTTAGAAAAGATCACAGAGTGGACATAAAGCCAGAATTTAAATCAAGGACTGTTTAATTTAAAAAAGCTCAAATTGCTTTTACAGTACTATGCTAGAAACTGAGGTAAGTAGAGAAGAAATTAAATGCACTCATGAGATGTGTGGGCTAACAGAAATAACTGGCCTGGGGTTTGCATTCTGTGTCTTGCAAACTTTACAGATCTGATCACTGCTGTGCTGGTAAGTGAAGCTTTAGTTTCACATTTTTCACCTCCATGTCTTCTTGTCAAGACATGTGTGTGTGTGTTTAGAAATTTTGATATATTTTCCCTTTAAAATAAAAATCTATTCCTTTTAATAACTGTTATGCACAAGCAATATCTATGTACATACATGCTACCATACTGTATATACTATATAAAGTTATGGTCAAATGAAAAATATCTATCTCCTTGACATTCTTCACTTCCAGAAATGAAAATACGCAGAACTCTTTTTTTTTTCCTAGCTTTTTGGAATATACAACACATAAATGGCACCCACAGACACCATTTTGTAATAGCACACCTGAACCTTTTCTTATTTTTTGTTCATCTTAGTGTTAAAGACTTAGTTGGGCCTTAGCAGATGTTTACTGGGCTACCTTACCACCACACTTTCCATTAAGTGGAGAAATATTTTAAGAATGACTGACTTTATGCCTTTCCCCCTTGTGTCAGGCAAACTTGGGAACAGATGGGGAAGGAATACACTTGGAAAGATGGGAATGCAAGCCTGTGGGGAGGAAGATAGGTGGGAATACGGGATCTAAGACCAGGTCTAAGAAATTGACTTACCTTTTGGGAATTGAGTAGGCGTGAGCCAGGCTTTGTGCTGGGGTCCTTCCTTCCACGGCCATATGAGTTTATAAGCTAGATTTACTGTTCTGAATAGCTTAGGAACTAGTCCGTACAGAGAAGGGGGATGAGCTATCATGACTCCTAAGCGCCCTTTGAGTTGTAACTGGATGAAATGGAATGATTTAGTTCTCTTGAATTGTTATCAATAGCTTGGCATAATTAATATGCCTACAATAAGACAAGCCATGTTTTCTCTCAGGCTGCAGCCACTTGAAATTTATATGACTCTAAATTTCCCAAATTCAGACTCCATAGGAAACCAAGGGCTCATCTGAGAAAGATTGGAAGACCCACCATTCTGAGCCTTGGGGTCTGGTGGTCTTTGGAAGGTGCCCAAAACAACCTCCTATCTCTGGCACTCTCACCTGTGGACTGGGGCTGTGGGCTGATTTCTGTGACTGCTGTGTTCACACAGTGTGGGTTAGTCTCCTGCCACACCCTCTGGAGCCTAGGAAGCCTCCCCGCAGTGGAAACAGCTAGCTGACCCCTCACTCTCCTATTCTCTCTCATCTTTATTCTGTAGTGACTATTCTTTTACCAACTTGGAGGACAATTGGAATCATATTTCTATTCCACAAGAAAATTCCACTACAAGAGGTTGTATGAGGCTCTTTCTAAGGATTCATTTGTATTCAGGGAACCGAGAAGTGCATGGCTGGAGGCTGGGTGGACCATAAGTGTATCTAATTTAGCTAAGGCCATCATCACCACACTCTGTGTTTCTTGAACAAATGGCCATGAATTCAGACTTCTGTGGAGCAATTCAGACCATCTCACTGGACACTAACAACCTCTGTGGAAGAAGAGCTGGGAAACCCTGATTTGGATATGTGAGTATTTACAACTCTCAACATTTACCCTCAGATTCATCCAGACACACAGGACAATGCCTCTGCTCAGTCAGTCTTTAACTTTCTACTGACTAAACAAGTGCAAACAAACAAAACTCAGCCCCTGTTAGGTACCAGGTGCTTTGATAAGTGGGGGACATGTGACTTTTGTTCTTCAAGAACTCACACTTGATTGGGCACAACCGAAGTGAGAACAGAAAAGTCCAGTAAGCCCAGGAAATGGCGCCAAAAGGAGCATTTGTAAGGGAGGGACTGGGAGAGGAAATCCTGGGCACAGACAAGCTGAGCTTGCTGATCTTAAACTAGGTATAGAACTTATGCCTTCATCCATTCATTCTCTCACTTGATCAAAACTAACGTGCCCTTACTACACCCCTGTTATTAGCCCCAGTGATTCTCTGCATACTTGATTAACCATGTCAAATGATTCTACAGGGCAGCTATGAGATCTTTCCTTTCCCACCTTTGAAATAACAGACTCAAATAAGTCAGCTGTCACACGAGGATCTATCTATTGACTGAAGGCAAAGGGAGACTGACTCAAATCAGTTTAAAAATATGGCTTTTTATTGTCTCATCTCCTATTTTCAGAGCTGGGAAAAACCTCGAGCTGCTTGACTATGTGTTCAGCAGTTACTGAGGAGGCTCAGTGTTGTGGGTGGCAGCTCATCTCCTATGTGCACACAGATGTCAGCAGCTGCCTGGCTCTGCCCGTTTGTGCCCGTGAGAGAGAAGATGGGATGGAAAGAGAGGCACTTCCATCTTCCTACAAGGGCTCCAGGAACCTTCTCCTCACAATCCACAACTAAATTTTGTCTTGTGCCTGTTCTGAATCTGTGCAAAGGTGATGGAGCTACTCCTAGATTAAAGATCCCCTAACTGGATCAGAGCCCAATTCTATAACTTGTGTCATCTCAGGAAAACATTAGAAGAGATGTGAGAGACCATCACAGTGCCCTAAGGTAGAAAGAAGTCATCCATCTCAGAGGCACCATGAGTTCAAACTTGGGAAGTGGCTCCTGTCACATCTAAGGGAACAAAGAAAGAGATACAATTTCAGAATTAAAAAAAAGAAGCACTATGGAAGGAAATGAGGAAGAACAGGAAGGTGTCTATGAAGTGGACATGGAAGTGACCTCAGACAGACCTGTCTCAGGCACACCATGTGGGGGAGGAATCAGGAAGGGAGAACAAGCTGAGGCCACACAGACAAGGATGGGAAACAAGAGTGGACCAGACATGAGTAGAGAAGCAGCAGAAGCAGTGCTGAGAACACTAGAAGAGTAGCAGCAATGACAAAATAGCAGTACAGACAATGAATAAACAGTAAAGCTGACTAGCAGGAAAGGTCCACAGAATTCATGCTAAACTAACCAAAAATTAGACAGGAGACTTGAATTTCTACATTAGAAAGGAAAGAAATGGCTCAACTACTAAACTCACAAAACTGAAATATATGATGAGACTACAACAAGCAGTTCTGTGCTCTCAGACAGCTGACATGAAATAGATGGATCCTAGGAAGATGAAACAATCCAAGCTCAAGTTGGGACAGAACAATCAAAGAAATAAAAACAAATACATTTAATTAAGTCCAGGGCCCGATCATCCTACTGGTGACTTGTCTCAGATGAACAAGTCATTACCATTCCTTCACAAACTCTTCCAAAACTACAGGAAAAGAGGGAATGTTCAGCACATTATACGAGCACAGACTTATCCTGTTAAGAAAACTGATGACAGATATCACAAGAAAAGAGAAATGCAGCCTAACACAGTTCACCAGTATGCTATGATTCCCTGGTTCACAGAGAACTGGGCTTAGCAGCAGTCAAATGGTGTCCTGTCTTATCTGCTTCTTTTCCTGCTACACTGTGGCCACCAAAAGCCAGTCTTCACTCCAGTTATGAAGGACTGGAAGGCCCCCCCACTCTAAGACCAGTGGCACAAGCAGGCAAGCAGTTTGGCCAGTGGCAGGACAAGTGTACCATCCCCTGCACTACAACCAGTATTCTTTTTGCTTTCTCCAGTTTCCCAAATTTTGGGTGTTCATCCTTTGCCCTCCAGCTTGGTTTCTACTATATTTCTCTTTTCTCATCTCTCTGGTTTTTTCCTTACCCCTCTTAAATCTCTTTACCCCCAGGATAAAACCACTCTATTAAGAGGAAACTCACTGCATACAAGTTCCTGGCTCATGTTGGATTTTGTTATATAACTGCAGAGCTTGCTGATATGGTTAAAGGTTTCAGATTGAGTTATCATAGTTTGTCATGGGCTGTGTTTGATGCTATTATTGCTTATTTTGCACTACGTTAGCTAGAATGTCCTTCCTTGAATAACAACACTGTGATTGTCTTGGGTCATAACTATCATCATAGTCCTTGACCAAAGCAATGGGTGTTGAGCCAAACAGATAGCAACTTCTTATAGATAATAAATTGGGGAAGTAGACTCTCAGGATAGATATAAAGGTCCATCTACACCTAGAAGACATCTTTGAGGAATAGAAAATTCCTAGAGAAGTCTTGGTATTAGGGATAAAGTTATCCAGCATAAAAAAATCTACAAGCAATGATGCAAAAACCAAAACAAAATAAAAAGAAAATGACAAGATGCATAAGGAAAAGTGCAATCTCAGACCTCCATTCCACCCAGGATAAGTTCAGGAGACAGCAAGATAGAGCAAACTGGAAACTACCCAACAGAACTTTTTGAAATTAAAACAGCAGAAGTTAAAAAAAACCAGATAGATGAGACTATAGACAAAATAACCTTTCAGGAAAAAAATGACAATTAAAAAAACATGTTCAATGACTCTAGAGTAGACACAGATTTAAAAAAATAGAAGTTAGGAAAACATTGGAAACCATGTATGCCCAATATAGGAAAAAATGGGATCCATGACACATATTCAAACAGATGTTCAGGTGATTAAAGATTCCATTTAACCCAGCACTTGGGAGGCAGAGACAGGAGGATTGCTGAGTTCGAAGCTTGCCTGGGCTATATAGTGAGCTCAGAGCCAGCCTGAACTACAAAGCGAGACCCTGTCTCAAAAAAAAAAAAAAAAAGATTCCATTTAAAGTATATGCAACTGACTGAATAGAAGCAAGCACAGAATATCAGATCTGGAAGACAGGACTGCAGTTAGTGATCATGAAAAGAAAGATGTATTAGAAATAGCAAAGGTTCATGATACAGAAAGAAAAGAGCATGTATAAAGGGGGGAGGAGGTGTGGGTGGGTAGGGATATGAATAAAAATGAGAATTAACTTGTGTCATATATTGGTACAAATTCCCCAATGTTATATGTGATATTGAGTTGTATATAAATTGTACCAATAAAGAATTCAATTAAAAAAAAAGAAATAGCAAAGGTTCATGAAAAATCAGTACAACAGCTGCAAAGTGATCCAAGGAAGAACAACATAAGATTGACGGAAGTCAGCAAGAAACCCAGGAACAGCACTAACACCACAAAAAATTTGTTCACTAATGTGGGAAACAGGGTAAGAGGACACAGCCAAAACCCTGATGGCAAGATTCAGTCTCCCATGAGTCCCACAGCAAAAGGATTAAGAGCCAACAAACAACAAAATTGAAACCTTGAGGAAAAGGCTGAGCCTGGGCTTCACTTTTGCTACTCTGAGCAGTGGCAGCAAAAGGCCAAACACCACACAAGCAAAAGGGCCAATCCCTCGAGCTTGCTGCACTTTCATTTGGTACCAAGATTCACACCCCAAATCCTAGCATGCATAAAACAGGGTGATTATCCACAATAATCCCTGTAGTTGAAGATCCCGTAGGGCAGGGCAGACATTTTTAAATCCGAGCAAGCAAATCTAAGTAAGTATGTCTTAAGGCCAATAATCCTAGTGCAGTGATCCTTGTAGTTTAAGATCCCGCAGGATGGGGCAAATGTGTGCAATAATCCCAGGAGTTGATCCTGCAGAACAGGGCAGAAACGCATAAATTCAAATAAGTAAATTGTAAACCTGAGTAGTCATTCGCAGTTCCAGACACACTGAAGTAAAGGTAGGAAATTGCCCAAACATTCAAAAAAGACTTAAATACAAATAAATGAGGTGTACAGGACTCCAAAAAGCCATCACCTAAATAAATCTACACTAAGGCATATGATCAAGATTCCAGAAATTCAATACAATAATGGAATATCAAAAGCTATTAGGGAAAAGAAACAAATCACCCATATAGAAAGTCCATCAAAATCACTGAAGACTTCTCAAAGTAAACTCTTGAATCAAGGAGAGCTTGTAGTAAAATATTTCAATCCCTAAAAGAAAACAACCTCAGTTTAGATCAATGTAGCCTACAAACTATCTTTTGAAATCAATGGAGAAATAAGATACTTCTATAATGAAGAACAACTAAAGAAATTCACAACCAAAAAAAACAATCCTTATCAAATGTTCTGAAGGACATTTTAGAGCTAACTAAGACTACAATTCCAAGACACTCATAGAGAAAAGGGACCAAGTAAGGCAAGAAACTAAACAAAGGAAAAAGAAAGGAACTAACAGCAGGAAAATAACATGACAAGGATAAACCAATACAGATCAATTAAAACCATCAGTGCAGGTGTAGGTTAGCATACGTGAATCAATACATGTAATACACAATATCAACAGAAGGAAAGATAAAAATCACATGATCATTTCAGTAGAAACATAAAAAGCATTTGTCAAAGACCAACACTATTCATAATAAAAATAACCCTACAGACAGTTGGAATAGATGGCCTTTACCTCATTCTTATGGAAGCTCTCTATGACAAACCAACAGCCAGCATCATACTAAATGGTCAAAAACTAAAAGCTTTCACTCTAAAATCAAAAAGAAGACAAGGAAGTTCACTAGCACCACTCTTACTCAATGTAGTTCTAGAAATAGCCAGAGCAATTAGACAAGAAAAAAAATAAAAGAAATAAAGATAAGAAAAGAAGTTAAAGGGGCCGGAGGGTTAGCTCAGTGGTTCCGGCGCCTGCCTCGCAAGCGTAAGGTCCTGAGTTCAATCCCCGGTAACCACATATAATGTTGGGCATGGAGACACGCTTACCAACAATCAACACCGCATACCACAGTGCCGGTCGTGGTTGCTCACACCTGTAATCCCAGCACTCGGGAGACAGAGACAGGAGGATTGCTGAGTTTGCGGCGGCTTGCCTGGGCACCATAGTGAGCTCAGGGCCAGCCTGAACTACAACGTGAGACCCTGTCTCAAAAGCAAAAAAAAAAAAAAAAAAAAAAAAGAAGTTAAATTACCTTTATTTTCAGATGTCATGATATTCTACATAGAAGACCCCCAAAACTCCAAGAAAAGACTATAGATTTAATAACAAAATTCAGTCATATAGTTGGATAAAGAGTCAAAATTCAAAAGTCAATAGCATTTTGGAACACAAATAACAAACTTGCTGAGAGAGAAAGTAGTGAAACCATTTTCATAATAGTGTCAAAAAATGAAATACTTAGGAATTTGTCCAACAAAGGAAGTACAAGATCTTTACATTAAAAATTATAGTACTCTGAAAAGGGAAATTGAAGAAAATACCAGAAAATCGGAAGATACTCTTTACTTTTGGATAGGAAGAACCAAAATAGTGAAAATGACCATATTCTCAAAATTATTATAAAGATTGAGTGCAACCCCAATCCAAATACCATTAACATACCTCATAAAACTACAGAAAACATTTCTAAAACTCATTCAGAACCAGAAGAGACTGAAAACAACAAAACCAATTTGGGGAAACAAAGGCAAAGAAGGGACCATCACAATCCCTGATATGAAATTATAAAACTATTGTGATTTTTAAAAAACCAGCATAGTACTGACTATGAAACAGACCTGAGGACTGGGAATGTAGCTCAGTGGTACTGTGACTGCCTGGCAAGTGTAAGGTCTTGAGTTCAATCCCTGATACCAGAAAACAAACAACAAAAGCAGACCAGAGGATCAGTGGAATAGATTAGAATATGCAGAAGAAAATCCAAAAACACTGAGACACATTATCCTTGACAAAGGACCCAAACACTTCACTGGAAGAAAGTCTCTTTAATAAACAATGCTGGAAGAATTGGCTTTCCACATGCTGAAGACTAAAACTACGCCCATATCTCTCACTATGCACTGAACAAAAATCAAAATGGATCAAAGATCTAAATATTAAAGCAGAAATATAGACATGAGCAGAAGCTTCATGAACAAAACCCTGATTACATGGGAAATACTACAAAGAAGCAACAACTGGAATCTCATATTAAAAAAGCAAAAGTAACTACCAACAGAGTGAAAAGACAATCCACAGAGGGAGTAAATATTGTAACAGTAGTCCCTCAGACAATATTTAGAATACATAAAGATTTGAAAAAAATCAGACTCCCTAAATTTAAGAACTCAGTCCAAAAATGGGCATCTGAGATGAATATATACTATACAGATGAAGAAATGCAAATGGTAAATAAATCTTTTAAAATGTCAAATAGATTTATGATAAAAGCTCAATATCACTGGTCACCTAGAAATGCATATTAAAACAATGCTGAGATTCCACCTTACTCCAGAAAGAATGGCTAACAAGAAATAACCAATAACAAATGTTGGCAAAACTGTGGGGAAAAGGAACCCTTCTCCACTGTTGGTGGGAATGTAGACTGGTTCATCTACTGTGGAATCAGTATGGAGATTTCTCAAAAAACTAGGATTAGAGGTCCTATTTGACTCCGCTATTACCCTTCTGGGTGTCTTCCCAAAAGAGTTATAAACATCATGCTATAGTGACATATGCACAAGTGTGTTTATAGTAGCACAATTTGTAGTTAGTTTGAAACAAGTGAAATACTTATCAACCAAGGAATGAATAAAAAAGATGTGGTTCTTTTAGGTGATGGAGTACTACTCAGACATAAAGAAGGATAGACTCCAGATGTTTCTAGGTAGATAGATAGACCTTGAGATCATATTTTCCTAAGCAAAATAAATTGGACACAAACATGTGTGTGTGCATGTGTGTGTGTGTGTGTGTGTGTGTGTGTGTATATATATATATATATATATATATATATATCACATTGTCTCTGCAGTGTGAAAAACTGAGAGTGTGAGTAAATACCAAAAATTTTCAAAGGAAAGCAGGACTATGGAGGGAGAAAGGAAAGAAGGGAAAAGAAAAAAATGAGAAAAGAAGGATAAAATGGAAACAAAGCTTTATAAATGAGGAAGGGAAGGGTGGTTGAAGGGAGGGAACAGGGATGGGGAAAAAAATCAATCAAGATATACCACTTACAGGTACAAATTGCCTAAGAGGAACATTATCATTATATATATATATATATATATATATATATATATATATATATATATCTGAAAAGTACAGATAAAAATTTTAAAAATTAATTTGTGTAGTACATGTTAGCAGAAGAAAAATCACATAGTCATATTAATATATTAAATATATTATTTAACAAAATGAAATATTAGGATAAAATATTCAATAATTGTGTATTCTAAAGATGTATCCCCAGCCTGATAAAGGAAATAATAAAAAAAATCTATCATTAATGTCACGTGGTTGTTCAAGTATACACGCATTCACTTTTAGGAGTAAGACAAAAATACTGACTATCCCTTCTGATAACTATTTTATATTTTAATTAAGGTTCTAGACAAGGTAGTGAGTGGGAAAACCACAAATACACAGACTTACAGATTGGAAAGGAAAAAGCACAGCTATATCTATTGTGAAATTAGATGACTATGCAAATAATAATCCCAAAGAACTCCCCTCAAGTGTATTATAAGCCAATAAATTCAGCATCCTTGAAGATGTAAGATCAGTATTCAATCTCTGCTGAATTGCTGTACAGTAGTAATAAATACTATGAAAACAAAATATAATACCATTAAATAGCACCATGAAGAATAGAATATATAATTATAAGCTTAACAAAATAAAAATCATGTACTTTATCAGTATAAAATATCAGTGAAAGAAATTAGAGATTTAATGATGGATGATATCCCAGGTTTATGGGTCATAAATCCTAATATTGTTAATATTGTGAGAATCCTAAAGCTGATCTGCAGTTGTAATTCAATCCTTTGAAAATCCCAGCTGTCTTTTGCCCAGAAATTGACAAATTCATCCTAAAATGTATATTTAAATGCCCAAGACCCAAAATAATCTTGAAAAAGAAGAGCAAAGCCAGATGATTCACAATTAGTGATTTTAAAACTTACTACCAAGAGAGTTACAGAGGCAGCATGGGACTGTCATAGGGTGGTCACAGAGTAACAGGGTAGACTTGAGAGCCAAGCACTAAGTCCACCCTGTGGCCAAATGATTTGTCATAAGAGTGACCTCTTCAAAAAAACAGTATTGGGAAGACCAAATATCTACACGCAAATGTATAACTGTGGAAACTAGCCCCACAGCAAACAAAAAGATTAATTCAAAATGAATCTACATAGTAGCCCAAACTATAAGACCATCAGAAGAAAACAGGGCAAATGCTTAGTGACGCTGAGTTGGAGGTGGCTTCCTAAATTTGACACCCACGGCACAAGCAGCAACAGATAAATAGGGAAAGCAGACTATGTCCAAAATAAACGTTCACAGGCCAGGGATGTAACTCAGTGGTTCCAGTGCCTGCTTTGCAAGAGCAAGGTCCCAAGTTCCATAATTAAATAAACAAAGAAAGGAAGAAAGAAAGGTTCATACTAAAATGGATATACCAAGAAAGTGAGAGGACAGCTAACAGGTAAGCACATTTTCAAAGCAATGTAGTTGATAAAGAACTTATTTCCAGAGTGTGTGAGGGGCTCTTACAACTGTGTATTAAAAGCTCATGTTACTCAATCTAAAAATGGACAAAGGATTTTAGCAGTTGTTTATCCCAGAGGAGATAAAATTGGGCACAAGACTGATGAAAAGACGCTTGGCATCATTAGTCATCAGGGGATTCAAATCTGCTCCATGACCAGAGAACATGTTGCACCACAATTAAAAAGACAGATGATACCAAGTGCTGGGTGTGGCACGAGGACGAACCTCATGGACCCTGCTGTTGTGAATGAAAAATGCTTCATCTACATGTGAAAAAAAAAGTCTGTTCCTTAAAAGCAGAGTCACCATGTGAACCGGAGATCCCATTTCTCAGTATTTGCCTCAGTGGAATGGAGACATGGACACACAAAACCTTTACATGAG
Organism: Thryonomys swinderianus; assembly: GCA_004025085.1. Classification (NCBI taxonomy): domain Eukaryota; kingdom Metazoa; phylum Chordata; class Mammalia; order Rodentia; family Thryonomyidae; genus Thryonomys; species Thryonomys swinderianus. The sequence goes on from PVIC010010034.1 coordinate 37,309, forward strand.
TGAACAAGAAGATATGTCAGCTATACCCAGTGATGCTGTAGAAGAAGTGAGTATAATGAGTTCATTTTGGTTTATATGTACATTAAATATGCATAAATGGAAAGCCGATTGGCACATGACATGTGGAAACACCCTATAAACACGATGGCACAAGAAGATAGACCTAGAGGGGTGCACACTACACGGTTCCTCGGGCATAAGAAGACTAAGCTGCGATGGTAGAGATAAGGACAGGAGCTGCTCTGGGCAAGGAACCCCAGGGTGAGTGACCCTCCTCAGCTGCCCCGTGTCATGGAGACTGGATGCTGCTCAGAATGTGAAGTTAACTAGAGATTCTATAAACTTTTTCTCAGTGCCTATTATAATCTAACAAAGATCTTAAGGCACTCTGTCCCTCACAGCATTCTACTGCACACCCTGCTCCGAGCTGTGGGGGAGAAGCAGCCAACTGCACAAGATTTTCAGTTCGGCAACATATTCTTTGTTGATTCAGCATAATATTTAAGAACTGCGTGCAGAGTCTTTGAAAACGGCCCAGATTGTTGGATCGAGAAAGTGGACTGAACATTGTAACTACTCCTCTCTCCCCAAGTACCCACTGAATTGGCAGAAAATAGATAACTTTGCTTATACACAAGGAGGAGAGCCAGCCGCGGGCAGAGATCCTGAGCTATCTTGGGAGATAGAGCGCAGATGGGATGGGGCTGAGGGAGAGGAGAACGGAGAGCACGTCCCACCACCAGCAGGAAGAGCACCTTCCCTGCGGGCCTGGGGACCTCACACCACAGCCAGGCGCAGAGGGCGGTGGGATGGGTGACCTAGGAAAGAGCACAGGCCGCACTCGGGCCAGCTGGACTCCCCTCAGCTCCCGTGGAATTCAGGAGCACAGCTGAGCGCTGGTGGCTCTGCGCTGGGCTCCTTGGCAAGCTCCTGGCTCGGGTTCCACCCCAGGCTTCCGTGTCCTGAGCAGAAGTCAGGTTGTCCAGAAACCTCGTAAGCTCAGGGCTGAAATGCGTCCGCTGAGAGGGAGACCCAGCTATGGCACTTGCAAAGAAGCCTCACTGGTCACTGTGCCAGCAAACCCAGGCAGTCCTGGCCATTGGCCACGGGAGCCTTATAATGGCTCATCATGTCCCAGCCCTGTGGCCCATCTACAAGGTGTGACCAGCAAACCTAGCAACTATTTGCATTTTAACAGCATAAAACACAACGCTATGCTTCTGCCCCTGAATCCTTCCTCTTGCTTCCAACACACTCATCCCACCGTCCCTGCCCTTCCTGCAGCAGCTCTGGAGTCCTCCTTCTTGAGGGTCTTTAGCTGCACTGCCCCAGCTGCCTCCACGTCCTAAATGGATCAAAACGTCTCCCTTTCATGGTCACTGTGACTCTGGGAAGAGCTGGAGTCACACGGGCCGATCCGGTGACTGAGGTGGATGAGGACACAGCGTCGTGTGTTCACAAGCTGCCTTTCCATTACATCAGTATTCACCATGTTTGTGATCATCCCTAGTACAGACCCTGAGGAGAAGGGACTCCAAAGCTGCTCTAGAAAGTGGCAAGAACTGTACAATAAGTATGTTTACAGCCAGGCGTAGTACTCTAAGGAGGATTAGTAATTATTAGTAAATTACTGTAATCCATTTTAATTTAAACATTCATCATGCTTTTTCAGACCTTGTGTTTGCCCACTTTCCTGTTGGTTCCTGGCCTCCTTGGAAGATCTAAGGGTCCAGGCACTTCTTTCCCCTGGGCCTTCTCTGGCCACAACTCTGGGCACCCCCTGTGTGTCACACACTACTCGAGGAGTATGCAGGCCCCCTGGGGACCTGGAAGGTGCAGGCCCCGCTGAGTCCCTGGGACCTCACTCTTGGCCCCAGGAGCACGGGGCTGCTGGCTGGGGCTTAGGCAGAGGGACACTGCCAACCCTTCCCCACTGTTCCACAAGACTGCCAGGAAGAGGCCTGGGCCTGGCTTTGCTCAGCTTGGTGTCCACTCCTGGTGCCAGGCCAAGTGCGAGCAAAACTCACAGATCAGAGACAGAGGGGTACCTGGCCTTGCACGGAAGGACTCGAGGAGGGAAGCCGTGCTACTGCCGAGTTTTTCTTTGCGGAGTCTCCTCATCTTTGACCACCATGTCTCCAGGGGGTCAAGCTTTCAGGAAGAGTGAGGGCTTCTGAGGAAACATTTTGGAGCTACATTTCTCCTGATGGGAACTTTCTGACAAAGACACTGTGAGGACAGCAGACTGGGGAGTTGGCCTGGTAAGAGTCACACCAGCCTTCTCACTGCTGCTGGGACACAGGACCCGGCACCACAGCTCGGTGGAGGAGAGTTTAGCTCACCCTTGCTGAGCACTCAGTCCATGGCCAGATGCTCCAAGGCGGGAGCACTGTGGCAGGAGGGCGTGGTGAAGAAAGATGCTAGTTCATGGTGACTGGGAAACAGAAGAGGGGAACAGAGATGAAGACACCAGAGAGGAAGGCCTGCGGGACCAGACACAGACCCGGAAGTCACATCCGTACCACCTGAGTGTGTTCCACAAGCTCCCCAGGTGACTCGCACACCAATCAGTTTGTCATCCAACTTTCGCAGTGATGTTTTGTACTTTCCCCTACCCCAGCAGTGTGAAAGCCTCACGCCTGCTTCTCCTGTGGGCAGAGCTGCTCCGTAGTAACCTTTGTCCTGCACAGTTGAGGTCCTTATCTAATGTGTGGTTCAGTTTCAGGGTTGGTGGGGGCTGCACACCGCGGCTGGATCCCTGCAGTGTCTTCCAGCTGTAACACACAGCTTTCTGAAGGGGCTCCCGTCAGCCTAGACTCGCCCATGGTGAAGTATCAGTCAGCTTTCTCATCCGGGAACAAAATACCTGATACCTGAAACTCAAAGGAGGAGAGAGTTGACTTGCTCAGTTTCCGGCGAGTTCTGCCATGTTCCCTGGCTCCAAGGCCAGAGTGACCTGGTGGGCAGGAAGCGGAGCGAGGAGAGGCTGGGACAAGAAGCCACCCTTCAGGGCCTCACCCCAGGACTGGATCTAAACAGGTGCTGCTCCCTAAGGCACACTGGGCTGTGGACTCGTCCATGATGGACCCACTGATGAGCATAGCGCCTGTGACCCAGTGGTCTCCCACACACGGGACTCCAGACAACTTCTAGATCCGATTGTGACAAGGGGCAACTGACAGGGCATTCCCCTCCTGGGCGTGGTGCCTGGCCTCTCTCTGACACCCCTTCTGATGAATGACCTCCCTGCTCTTTGCCGAGCTCCTGACAAGATCCTGTGCACATTGGCAGGCAAGGAGGAGCCCGCTCGGGTCTCAGCCAGCCCTGTGCACTCCCTGCATGGCATCGCCCCTTCCTCCTACACTCTCATTGGCTCCCATGTCTCCTTTGTCTTGTGGCCACCATGGCAGTTTTCCCGCTGGCTCCTGCTTCAGAGTCACCTGCATGGTATGTGTGGACCCAGCCGCAGGATGCCACGTCCCACTGCACGCCTAGCTCTGCAGAAACTCTGCTCCTAACCCGGCCCCAGAGCAGTGGCTGCTCAGGACTGGCTCACACAGCCCTGCTGTCCCAGAGCCAGAGGAAAGAAGAGAGAGGGTCTGGGGCTGTGGACATGGTGTCCCAGGCCCAGCCTGGAAGGTCAGCAGGTGTGGACACCAGAAGATGAGCCACGGATGAGCTGCCGGGCAAAACTAGAGCCAGCCACACCCTGCAGGCTGAGTCACATGCCAGGCCACCATGGGAAGCCAGTTCTCGTTGGCATCCCTGAAACCTAAACCACAGAGAGAACATATATGAGACCCAGGACTGTCCTCTCTTCTGTGTCTGTGACTCCATGACAGCCAGGGTGGCCCCAGTGCTTGGGGCTGGCACTGAGGCCCTTCCCCCATCAGGAGATGACAGGGGTTGAGAGAGCTGGGCAGCCTGGCACGTGTGCAGGGGGGACCCCCTCCATCAAGAGAGCTCCCTCTGGATGCTCGTGGCCTCCTTGTCTGGGCCGGGAGCCAGCGAGGCCATTAGAAAAGAAGCCCGAATACAGAAACAGCGGCGGCCATGGCCCTGTCCCCCAGTGCTGCACCCAGCCATCCAGGGACAGAGTCAGATGCTGCTGGAAACCGTCCTGCCCTAGCAGAGTCTCTTCTTGAGCTGAATGCAGGTAACAGCTGCCTGACAGTGCTGCGGGCTCTGGCCATCACCCAGAGCTGCCCTGGGCCGTACAGAGAGGGGTGCAGGGTTCTCGGCAGCGCCACTGTGTGTATCAGAGGTGTGAGCATCTGGGAGTTTTGCTTGTCTTAGCGGCTGATGGAAGCAGCCCCTCTAGACATTGAGGGGACCCATCTATGCAGCTCTGTGGCCACATGTGGCAGGATTTCCCTTAGCTCTGGGGGACACCCAGCCAGAGAAATGTCCCTGAGGGGTGTGCGTCTCATGGTGTCAGTCACTGTGCGCACATGTCTCATGCATCATACATGTGGGAGTCAGGGAAGGGCACAGAAGAGGCCAGAGGGCACTGCAGTGTGAGGGAGAGCCACGGACTGCAGCGCCAGGAGTCAGGAGAGGGGAACCCGATGCTCGCGACTCATACCTGGGAGGATACCCCAGGGTGTGCTAGTGGGTGGGTGTCTCACGGTCACGAGGATGACATTGGAGGTTAGTAGACGGCTCAAATAGGCTCACTGTTCTGTTTAGGAAGAGGCACACACCCTCTGTGACTAAGATTTCTGTCGCATTACAACGGGAGTCTGACTCGGGCTGTACGAGACTTCCATGTCTTTATGAAAGTCTTGGTTGATGTCTCTGAACCTCAGTGTCCTAACCAATAAAATGGGAATCATACTAGGACATACAGTGTGTGCTTAAGATACAGTTTTTAATGAAAAGTATCTTGAAGGGCATATAGTATAATATTTGTTAAGATATCCACTATAGTTGTTTCCTTTTTGTGATACCAGTCTTTGAATCCAGAACCTTTGCACCGAGCTGCATTCCTAGTCCTTTTTTTAAAAAAAAAAAAATGCTTTATTTGAGACAGGATCTGCTAAGTCACTAAGTTTCCCCAGGTAGGGTCCCAATTTGAAATCCTCCTGCCTCAGCCTCTTAGAGTGTTAGGACTATAGGTCTGCATGCCTGGCTGAAGTACTTTGTACTGTGGATTAAAAAAAATCACCAAAGTAGAATCTTAGATGAGTTATTCCTTTAACTCTAAAATTGTTACAGTAGATGTTATGTGGTAGTTATGACCTGGCTGTGGTGGGAATGAAGAGGTTGATGGCATTTCGACTGGGCCCAGACTATCCAGCTGAGGTCTTCCTCTGACCTGAGCCTGTTCTTGGGCACACATGTCCTGCGCCATGTCCTTCCCATGAGCCCTGTGGTGGGTGAGCACACGGGACAGTGTCACATGGGGCAGTCTGGTCTGGCAAAGTCCAGCACCTTCCCAAGGTTGCAGGGACAAGGGGTGTGTGTGTCTGTCCATAGCTCTGCCACTTGTAGCTGTAGGCAGCGAGTAGCCGGACACCTGCACATTAGGCGTGTGTTCATGGGTAGACAGACACCTCTCTCTCCCTCACCAATCACAACAGTGACAAAAGGACAGGAGACAATGGAATAAACATGACAAAAACTCTCCATGGAAAACTTTCTAATATAAAAATTAATTTATAGGTTTCAGTTCTAGAAATGGCAGTCTGAGTAATGAAAACAAACCCACTCAGAAGACAACAATAGCAAAAAATGTTGAATTAAATATGAGAAAATCCTAAAAAATCTGGGAACTGGTGACACAGTAATGGTAATTGGGCTAAAATAGACTGTGATAACTTCAAGTGCTCAGTCATGTCCAAATGTGCTTTTTCCTTGAGGACATTTGCGACTCAAGAAGAATAAGCAGGAAATTGAAATCATGGGATAGAAAGATTTAAAATCAGCCCAGTGTCCACCTGGTGCACAGTGTGGGCCCCCGGCCAGGGCCCCAGGATGGACTGAAGGCTGCGGTGCGTCTGCTCATGAGGCCCGCTGGTCTCCTCATCGGCGGCATCCTGAGAGGTGGAGCCTCTTCCTGGTTCTCCTCTCAGTCGCACTGGCCACCCTCATTCTTTAAAAAAGCAGGTTGATCCCCCCAAAGTGTGTCATGTCCCCGGCTTCACTCTCGGCTGTTTCTTAGCATTCAGTTTGCAGATGGAAAGACAGTGTTTTTCAAAGAGCAGCTTCCTGGGTAGCTTCATTCAGTTCGAAAGTATCTAAAGCCTGTCGTCTCGTAAAACCTCCCGGTCTTACTCTTACGAGGCATTTCCCCCATGGAGGCGCATCCGCAGAGGTGCGTCTGTTCTTGCTGACTTCCTCTCTCCTGTGTCTGTCCCCATGAGGACTGCGGAGGGACCATGGCCGCAGCAGGAGGTGACCATGAGTGAGTCCACGCGCGTCCCCGGACCCTGGACCCGCGAGCTGGCCAGCTTCCCCGGGAGCAGGGCGGCTAGTGTCCTCAGAGGAGGCTCAGGAGCCATCGCCAGGCGCAGGAAAGACGAACCAGAGGCTCCACCTGCTCTGGCAGGCCCTGACCTCTATCCCGGGGACAGCAATGCAGAGAGTAGTGGCGCCAGCCCATGATTACACCACATGTGCTTGTTTAGTTGCAGTGACCTTGTTTTGCACACTGGGCAGCGGGCCCGGGAGCCAGACCTGGGGCCTCCGTGGTCCCCACTCCTGGACTCTGTGCTCCAGGTGGAGCCTCGGCTCACCCCTGGCCATTCCCTCTCTTGGCTGTAATTTCTCCAGCACCTTCAGGGCTCCTGCCTTCTCCTCAGCAGCTAAATTTTTATTTTCTGTTTCTTCACAACCCCATGGCATCCCGTTTGTTTTACTTACTCCTGTTGTGTGAAGGCTCTGATT
>PVIC010010035.1:0-44270 GCA_004025085.1 Thryonomys swinderianus
AAAAGGTGGAGGTTCTCAGCACTCATTAGATTCCTGGGGTCCCGGCGTCCCCAATGAGATTCGCACCTTTGGAAAAGGGCCCTTGAAGGAGTGCAGTTGGCTCTGTGCCCTGTGAAGACACATGGGCACCATCGGGATGATGGGCTCTCCTCACAGCACTGATTCCTCCCTTCGTCAGGACTGTCCCAGCTCCAGAAGTTGGAGTGAGAAGTTTATGGTGTTTATAAATTACTCAGCCCACGGTAGTCAGTGATAGCAGCCCAGAGGGACTAAGACATGAACTTAATTTGAAAGCCTCAATTTTGTGGAATATAAAATACGGCTGAGGGCCAAAGATTTAGCTCAGTGTTTCTAGTGTCTGCCCACCAAGCGCAAGGTCCTGAGTTTATTCCCCGGTAGCCACATACAACAATACCAGGCGTGGTGACTCACGCACACTAGCAGTCAGTACCACACGCCACAGTGCTGGACATGGTGGTTTACGCCTGTCATCCCAGCACTCTGGAGGCAGAGGCAGGAGGATTGTTGAGTTTGAGGTCACATTGTGAGCTCAGGGCCAGCCTGAACTACAAAGCGAGACCCTGCCTCAAAAAAAAAAAAAAAATCCAGTTTAGTTCAAATTCTTGCTCCACTTTAATTGTGTTGTGAATTTTACAGAAGAGAAAACAGTCTTTTGAGATCTGCCTCCTCTTGTCATGTGGGGTTGATAAATCTTCTTTCCTTGGATTTACCATGTTAATTAGATGTAGTTATAAATTTCCTATGTATACATATACACTTATATAAATAGTAGAATATAGTCATAAGTTCTCAATCACTTTTAGCAATTTTCTTTTTTTTTTTTTTTTTTGAGACAGGATCTCGCTTTGTAGTTCAGGCTGGCCCTCAGCTCACTATGTAGCCCAGCCAAGCCTGGAACTCAGCAATCCTCCTGTCTCTGCCTCCCGAGTGCTGGGATGACAGGTGTGAGCCACCACGCCCGGCACTGTGGTATGTGGTATTGAGTGTTGGTGGGCGTGAGTCTCCACGCCCAACATTGTATGTGGTTACCGGGATCGAACTCAGGACCTTGCGCTTGCGAGGCGGGCGCTGGAACCACTGAGCTAAATCTCCGGCCCGACCTAACCTATTTTGATAAAAGAATATCTTTTGGAATATTTGTATACCATAAAGTTTCAAGACAAATTGTTTTAAATGGTTCAATTCTTATTACAAGTCATAGTAATTTTTCACTATTTTCTTCAAACCATTCATAAAACTTAAAATATGCAGGAAAATATTTATATTCAGAATGGGATCCAAATAGTAAATGGTAATGATTATATTTCCTGCTATGTCATGGCTAAAATATTCATCCATTAGACACCTAATATTGTACTTTTAGAAATTTGTCCTAATGAGACATTTTAATTAGTCTACAAGGAATCCATTATAGCCCCAAATGAAAACTAAATGCACAGCACATACAGTGCTTTAAACAACTGTGGTATTATTGGGATGGCATAGATTGTAAGCTCTAACAGTGATAATAAGGAAGAACATGCAAATTTAGAAAAAATGTGGTATTGATTGAAAACCACAGCATATAAAAGGATATTTTTAAAGTAAGTACTATTTTTGTAATTATTTTTATTTATACCAGATGAAATCTTTCAATGTAAAGAAAAAAACAAATTGTTAAAAATTAGCTAGGCTTCAGTAATGCCCTGCACGGGTCCTTTGTTTTTTGGGTGATCAACTGAGATTTTCGTAACTTCTGCAGAATAAGGTGTGGTTTGGGGACACTAAGAAGTCATTTTGCTCAAGCAGGTTATTTCTCTTGTACGTCTTGTCTCTTAGTTCCTTAACTTCCTTCAGCCCACTAAGATGGTGAATAACCAGATCCTTATTACTGCCTTTCTTCAAGAACTCCCTGGCTGCACAGGAAAGTAGAGCTTCAAAAGAGTCAAAAGATTGGTTCTAATTTGGAGAAGGAAAAAATTTCCATTGGATGATCAGTAATATATTATGACCTATTTTCCCGTTTCAAGTTAGGCCTTAAGCTTCCTAAAAGCAGGCAGAGCTTCCACGTTCATATAAGACGTCTAATAAGTCCAGAAAAACATTTCTTAGACTGAATGTAGTTAAGTGCCTATGTGAGAACAAACCCCATAGAAAAGAAAACAATTTTATCCTGAGACAATAATAAAAGAAAACTAAGATTTCCTGAGCACTTGCAGTGTGCCACCCATGGAGATAAAATTTATAATAACTTCACTAAAATCTTTAAAATCTGCATTATATCCATGTGTTAATATGGGCTAGAAAATGTTACATGTTCAAGGTCACAGTGATTTTGATTTTCTGGTCCGGAATTCTAACTCTGCTCTATCAAGGAGCAGAAGAGCGTTCTGTATTTTGTTCCACACTTGGAAAAGCCAGGGGCTGAGAAACACTGCCTATTGCACAAGCTGTTCTTTTAGACTGGGACCACTTAGTTATCTATAACGCTGATGGCCACATTGTACAAATGACAAAACCTTGAAAATGTGTCCTTGATTATTTGTCTAATCCAACATTGTACAACAGGCTTCTGGGTGAAGAAACATTAGCATTGATAAGGTTTTCATTCCCAGAATTTGGTCTCATAAAATCATTCCTTGGTCTTATCAAACATAGACACAAACACACAACAGCGGAATGACATCTTTATGGCGAGCCACCGTGTTATGACTCGAGCCTGTTAGGCTAGATAGCGCAGCTCTATTGGCATATGTCACTCTGTGTGATAAAGTTTAAGTAAGAGAGAATTACGACGGTGCTCTACCTAGGTCACTATGAAAAACGGGCCTGGGCTTGTTTCTTTCATTGCCTTCTGCTTGATTTCAGGAAAGCATGGCAGGTAATGGGTTTGTGTTAGCATTTTAATCCACGCTCAAACACCAGCACAAGGTTACAAAGACACTTACTTCACAGAGGGACAAGGGAAGTGTGTTGGTGAAATTTCACTTATAAGGAAAGGATGAACTGCAAATGCTGCTGAAATCAACTCAAGACTAGAAAGTTTTCTTGAGTTGGTAGCTGGGATTTTTTTTTTAATGACCTTATAAAATCATTTTTTCTTTTCTCCCACTGGACTACATAATACTTCCTATCTTGCATTTGTAAAATACGGAGCTTGTGGGGCACATACTCCTGGTGCCATGGATACTATTTAAAACCACAGGGCAGAAAGGACTAAGGAGGACGCACTGGCAGAGGATTAGAGCTGGTAAACATGATGCACATTTTGGAGGAAGTGCCTGATGGGTTATTTGTCAGTTAAATGAGTGTTTAGTCTACAGTAAGCTATTAGTACTGTTATTAATTAATACTAACAATTTCTCCCCCTCCCATAATACCAGCTAATGTATTTCTACAAGGTTCTTTTCATACTTTTGCTTCCCACTGGGTCTTTTGGACTTTTTACTCTTTTAAGTGTTGCCATATTTATTTTGGGGTTTGACAGATCTGTGAAATATGGCTCTTTCCTTTTATAATGATTGGCTTGATATTTGCACTAGAAAGCATAATTTGATTTTTGTAATAAGGCAAAAAGTGAGAAACAGAGCCGAAGAGGTAAAGAAGAATCTATTTTTAGTTGTCCTTAAGATGATATTAATATTCCCATTCAAGTAGATTATAGCATCAGTTTTTGAAGTATTGATCTATACTCTACAGAGGTATGTGAAATTATTGTTATTATTTTGTTTTATTTTATTTTATTTTATTTTGTGAGACAGGGTCTTGCTTTGTAGTTCAGGCTGGCCCTGAGCTCACTATGTAGCCCAGGCAAGCCTCAAACTCAGCAATCCTCCTGCTTCTGCCTCCCGAGTACTGGGATGACAGGCGTGAGCCACCAGGTCAGGCACCGTGGTATGTGGTATTGATTGCTGGAGGGCGTGAGTCACCACACCTAGCATTGTTGTATGTGGTTACTGGGATTGAACTCAGGACCTTGTGCTTGCGAGGCAGGCACCGGAACCACTGAGCTAAATCTCTGGCCCCTATGAAATTATTTTTACAGCAAGCTGAGTTTCACACTTATGTTTGCCATGAACCTAATTCATAAGATCGTTGTTAGTTGTTTAAAACCCTAATCTATAATGTAATAGTCACAGAAATTAAATTAGAAAATCTGTTCAAATGTAAAGATGCCAAGTTAAGCATACAGATAAACAGTATCTGAGATTAACATTAAAATTTGGCCCCCAGCTTTCAGAGCTGGAGTTTCTGGTAAGGAAAAAGCAAACATACTATAATTGCATATTAGTGAAAAGGAAGTACAAATATAGCACTAGTTTTTTTTTTTTTGAGGAGACTTGTACATCTTTGGCACTGAGTTCTAAAATGTATGTGTCATGTGAATTATGTTCCAGGTATAAATTCATATAATATAAAGTTTCCTAATTTATATTTTTATCATCAGTATCAATTATATATACCTATGTATATTTTATGAACTTGAAGATTAGGGACAGAAATTTAAAATGTCTTAGTGAAGTTATTTCTGTGATGGGCAGAAATAACGTTAACTCATATTCTTAGAATAGCTGAGAGCTCCGATCCAATTTAAAGTGGAAGGAATAGCTTAAACAGTAGTTTCTCAAAATGTCACTTGTATCCTTGACACAGTAGAATATTCAAGACTTTATTTTCTGATGGTGACCTGTAAGGTTGGCGTAACAAGTAGTTTTTCCTGAAAATACCGCTTTCGCCGGCACTCGCAGCTTTCCCGGTGACTTGGCCGAATAGCCCAGACTCTGTAACGTTCGATGTAGATCAGATGATTTTGGTTATTTGTCCAAAATTTTTGTTTTACTTTTGATAAAATCAAAATGAAACTTAATTGAATCTGTACGTAATTGGGCCATCTATTTTTGTCATTCGTTTTATTATATGAAAGCTGACCATTAAGACAATAGAAATCATATCCTGAGGATTGAATGGCTTTTTGCTGTGATATGGAGGTTGGCTTTTTATTATTTTTTCTTCGTCATTTAATACGGTGGTCTCTCCACTCTTTCTTGCACCTTGTTCCGGTCTTCTGCACAGTTAATATATGGATGGTTAGAAGTCATCGTCTCTGCAAGTAAGTCCCCCATTTAAGAGCATTCGAGTTGCAGACCTTCATGGGTGGCCTTAGAGCTCGCATCACGAACATTTGTGGGTGTGAACAGATCCCGGGAGGAAGAGGAGGCTCCCGTGCCTGCGGTCAGAGCAGGGGGTTGGTCCGGACTGATGCTGGGGGAACAGCAATGCATGCAGCTTACGAACAAATGTAATTTATGCATGTTCTCAGAAGGGGAATCCTTCCTGAGTCAGGGGCTCACTAGGCTGGGCTGCAGTTCTTGGGGGGGGGGGTTACTCTTCTGTTGCCTGGTTTCCTCGTCAGTAGGAAGATCCAGCTGTAACAATTACCTCAGTGGCGAGCAGGGGAAATAACCAGTTTATGTAAACAGCTGTCAAGTTGCTAATCCTGTACAGGCAGTGAATACGTTTTGGAGATTATTTTTATTTCTAGAATTGATAATAGTCATACTAGAAGTGAAGCCAGAGAACATGCCTTCTTTCAAAAGGAAAAGACCACATTGCTGAACCAACTGGAGCTGAGGTATATTCGTGGGTAAGAAAACCGCACAAAAAGAATCTCTGGGGACCCTGGCAGGAGTAGCTGAAAGACGGCAGCCATCAGATCCACAGCTGTCCTTCGGCTGCCGAGTATGCCCCGGGGTTTTACCTCTCAGCTTTGCCCTGACTCGCCTTGGACAGCACACCCTGTAGTACACAGAACCGCTTTTCTTCTGCATGAGAACTCTCCACCACAACCTAGTGTTTTTCATTTCATTTGTATGTGTCATTTGATTTCTCCTGGTAGAATAAAGAAAGTAGTGTGTGTGTGTGTGTGTGTGTGTGTGTGTGTGTGGGTGATTCAGGTGATGGAAAGGCACTTTTAGTGCAGTCCATTCAGTCCAAAGTGTTTTCTTCCTGTCCGTTCCAGGGCTGTGAGGCACCCCAGTCTCACCTTTCCAGGACGTAGTCAGCAGCGTTCCACAATGGGAGCACTTCTTAATTTTTAAAACAAGGTTAACAGACTCACGAGTCGTGAAACACTCCTTCCGTGCCATTTCCTCCAGTCAGCTCATGATATGCTGTGAGCTGATTTTCTCCTCCTTGTTGGGAGCAGCTGTGTGGAAGCAGCTGGAACACAAGTTGGCCAGTAAATGCAGGCTGTACCGTGATCTCAAACCAGTGGCTGCTTTATCAGGCTTTACAACTTCTAATTAGTTAAACCACAGAACACCCAAGCGCATTAGGTAATTATTACTTTTCCCCCATTTCACAGATAAGGAAACCGAGCATGAGAATGTTAAATGAAGGTTGGAGTAAGCTGAGGTTTGTTTTGTTTTGGTTTGGTTTTTTTAAAACTTGCTGTAACTGGGTCTGTGGCAATGAGAAGTGTGATGACGTTTTCACCTGTATTATGCAGAGGAATGTAATGTGACTTTTTATAGGGAACCATGGTCAAAAATTTTATGTCGAGTATATAGGGAAACATTGGAAATGTATTTATGACTTTTATAAAATGATATAAATAGTACTCACAAGCCAAAATTATAATTATATTAACTGTATATAAACATACCTTTTGGAGAAAGCTAATAACACAAGATATAGAAATGTCACAGCTACTGCCAACATTTAGAGCAAGGAATGCAATTGCTTAACCTACGGTTCCCTTTGGAAACTCTTTCTGAAGTAGGACAGAAATACAGATGGAATGTTAAGAGTAAATGATAGAGTCCCCCAACCGGATTTTCTGTTCTTGTTTCATTTAGTTTCCTTTAAACATGAGAAATGGTGTGTGTATGTGTGTGTGTGTGTATGCATGCTTAATAGCTATATAGATGTGTGTCATGGTGTATGTATTCATCACTTGATGTGTGCTGTGTATTTTTTTTTTTTTTTGAGACAGGGTCTCACTTTGTAGTTCAGGCTGGCTGTGAGCTCACTATGTAGCCCAGGCAAGCCTGGAACTCAGCAATCCTCTGGTCTCTGCCTCCTGAGGGCTGGGATGACAGGCTTGAGCTACCACGCCCGGCACTGTGGTATGTGGTATTGATTGCTGGTGGGTGTGAGTCACCACGCCTGATATTTTATTATTGTATGTAGTTACCAGGATTGAACCAGGGACCTTGCACTTGCTAGGCAGGTGCCGGAACCACTGAGCTAAATCTCCAGCCCTATGCTGTGTATTTTTTTTTTTTTGAGACAGGGTCTCGTTTTGTAGTTCAGGCTGGCCCTGAGCTCACTATGTAGCCCAGGCAAGCCTGGAACTCAGCAATCCTCCGGTCTCTGCCTCCTGAGTGCTGGGATTACAGATGGGAGCCACTACGCCCGGCACCGTGGTATGTGGTATTGATGGCTGGCGGGCGTGAGTCTCCACGCCCAGTATTGTATGTGGTTACTGGGGATCGAGCTCAGGACTTTGTACTTGTGAGGCAGGCACCGGAACAGGTGAGCTAACCCTCCGGCCCTGTGCTGTGTATTTTTAAGAGAAAACATGGCTTTGAAAATTTGACAGGAAAAGACAAAGTATATTTGTTGACTTACAGTGCTATATGCCATCTGATCTGTACCATAAAAGGTGTGTTACTACCATCATTTTGTATGAATATAAGATTAGAGAAGGTAAGAGATGGCTGTGGTAGAACACGTATCTCAAGCTCTCAAATCTGTGGTTACTCAAGTACCATGCTGTCAGATTAAGATTTGAAAGTAATAAATTTAGAGGACTGACTGCTACTGTCTATTTTTTCCTTAAGTGAAAAAATACTTTTAATTTTTATTTTCCATCAAATCTGTGAAGTGACATAGAAACCCTTTTTGTGCTTAACATTTTACATCATTTTAGGAACATTATCGTAGTATTTGTGGGTAGATAAATGTTTGTCCCAATTTACTGAATTTGATTAGCATATAGAATTAGATTTAATTCAATGCTAGACATTTGACATCACTGATGAGGTTTTTTTGCCTGAACATTTTATTTGATACTTCATTAATAATTTTGCTTTGTGAATATAGCTATTTACCATTAAAAGCACCTTCACTCTTTCTCATGGTTGTGATACATTTTTCTTAAAACTGACCTTTATGAAACTGACACCTTAGAATTTATTATTTGTATTTCAGTGTACTTCTAGATCATGAAAGAGAGATTGTTATCTAAAATATACTTGTTAGAATTCTCAACCAGATTATTCCATTACTGTACTGAATCTGTTAGAATGCTGTTAGATGGATGTTTTCAGAAAATTGAGCTAAGCACTGAGGGGATTTCTTGTTTTTAGAATTTTTAATTGATTTTATTGGTACATTTTATATATACATCATAATCACACACAGCATTGAGAATTTGAACCAGTATATGACACAATTTAATTCTCATTTTTCCCATTCCCCTGCCCACTGTACAACCCTCCGCCCTAATATGCATAAGCTTTGCTTCATTTTTTTACCACCAAAATTTTTCTTTCCCTTCTTTACTTACCCCACACTCTCTTTTCTTTGATCTTTTTATTTCCCAATATCTGTCATACATTTTAGAACTCATTTACAAGTTCAGTTTCTCATACCAGAGAAAAGATATGTATTAACACATCTGTGACTTATTTATTTCACTTGTGAGTATGTCTTTAAGGTTGAAGATAAGTGACTCAAACTTATCATTCCTTATGGCAGAGTAATACTCCATTTTGTAAAAAAGCCACATCTTCTTTATCCAGTCTCCAGTAAGAATTGACTATTGACTGGATCATATCATCAGGTCTTTTTGCCTCACTCCTCTGTAACCTTTGCTGTACATTTTCTCTTCGTCGTGGTACCTGACGGCATCACCCAGACCCCATAGACTTGTCCTCCAGTGTGGGGTGAGGAGCCCAACCCCCAGCCAGGACATGTCCAGCTCGCTGTGATCCGACTGGCCCTGTCTGTGTCACGGCTTGGTTTGCCAGGAGAGCATCAAAGCTGTCTCAGCAGGCAGAGGAGGGGAAGACTCATACACAAGGCTCGGGGTAAAAAGAGGAGAATGACTATTAGAGTTTCACTCTAAACTATAAATATCTATTTTATAGTTCAGTGCTATTATTATTATTATCAACCCTAGTTATAAAATCTTTAAATTATCAGAGACTTCTTTTGAAAATCAAATAAAGTTGCCTGAAACAAAAGGAACCGAGGTGAGATTTATTGTGTTTCCAAAAGCAGCCAGTTTCCTATTACAGTGTCAAAATGGTCTAATGTTTTAGTTAAAAGTGAGGCAAGAAATTAACTATAAAATTGTCTCCACATACAGCTTAGTTCATGAACAGTAGGCCTAATTTAAAAAATTTGAAATTATATATTTTATAGTTAGTATATATATATTAAATATATATTTGAAGTATATATTTTGCAGTCAATAAATACTAAACTTCATAATTTAAAATTTATTTTGATTCCAGCAACAATTTCAGGTATGCCAGACTAAAAAAATTTCACCAGTCAATGAATAATTAAAAACAAAAAATTATACAAACCTTTAGTCTCTTCAGCGAGCACAAGTTTATAGCGTTTGGGGCAATTTTTGTAATATTTCCACATTGTCACCAATTAAATAGATTTCCGGTGATTGAATCGTATAGGCTACTTTCTCCAAAGATATATTTCAAAGTTGTTTCCTGTGCTACAAATTTATCATTTTATGGCTATATGTTTTTATATCTCAAATCATCATGATTGATACATATAGTGATAAAAACAAATTCCAGAATAATTACATTTTGTTAAATTGGAATGAGTCATTCTTTTTTACATGTTATTAAAACAACAGCAACAACAAAAAACTCCTCTGAAATGTTTTAAGCTGATGGGAATAAAGGCAGCTGAGCAGCCTTCTGACTCTTCTTGTGGTGCAGGAGTAAAATCCCCTGAACAGCAGTTGGCTGATGACTTTCGTCTATATAGACAGCATGAGCTCCATAAAACCCACATGTGATTTTTAAAACTTTTCACTTTAATAACCCTGCTTGGGTCATAACTCAGGCAGGCTGGGACATAATCCGTGCTATTATAGATTATAATAGCTGTCCTGCCTGGTGAAGAAAAGAAGGAAAATGGGAGTCTGTGGAAAGGAGTGTAGAGCTGGCTTTTTACAGGGGAGCTAATAGTAAAGTAGCCAGGAAAGTTAAAAAAAAAAAAAAAACCCACAGTATCCAGTTATATGGAACAGGACATCAAGCAAGAGGAATAAAAGGTTTTAGAGAATGTAACAATTTATAGCAACACTTCAGCCACTCATGGAAATTCAGCACGCACAATCATGATCTTTTTTGGTGAGGAGGATATTTAACGTAAAACAGGCATAGTGTCAGGGTGCCAGGTTAGCAGGCCTCCTGGCCCAGTAAGAGCAGAGGTGTTGGGCAAGTGTAATTAGAACCCTGGGTTCCCTAGGTCAAGTCATCACAATATTTTTGGAATTTTGACATTTGTCTTTATTTTGCTTACATAATGATAACATACTCTTAGTTTTTTTTTTTTTTTTGAGACTCAGTTTGTAGTTCAGGCTGGCACTGAGCTCACTATGTAGCCCAGGCAAATTTCAAACTGAGCAGTCCTCCTGCCTGTGCCTCCCAAGTGCTGGGATTATAGGCATGAGCCACCACACCCAGCTAACATACTCTTTTAGAAAACAACATGATGGGTCCATCATTGTCAGTAACAGCACATATTGGATGTAAATCTTCTTAAGTAAAGTTAAAGTTGGCATTGTGGCTGGAGTGGTAGCTTGGTAGTAGAGCACTTACCTAGTATGTGCTGACTGGAGTTCAATCCCTGGTTTCATAACAAAAACCTCATTCCCACCACTGGTCCTTCCCACTGCTTCCCACAAGCTTTGTGTTGATGATTGCGTAGGATTTTCTTTCTTTTAGGTTCTTGGTGACTCATAACCTTTATAAAGTAGACAATTCAGACTTTTCAATTATAAAAGTAAAAATAATTTCAACAGAAAATACAGTTAATCTAAAGATCACTTTACTTGCCTATGGATTTGTAGACAACACTGTCTATGAGAAGGTAGAGATATGACTTAAGCATATAGAAGGCAGAAATGGGAACACACCTCAAACCTTTGTTAAAAACCACTTGTAATTCAACCTAATACACACGCAGGAGTTGTAGATGTACAGTTAAGAATTCTACTACCCAACAAACAAATCTTTACTCTATTAGTGTCCATGGTGCCTGATGCACTCATGGGACAGATAAACATTCAGTGAGGGCCGGAGATTTAGCTCAGTGGTTCTGGTGCCTGCCTCACAAGCGCAAGGTCCTGAGTTCGATCCCAGTAACCACATACAATGCTGGGCGTGGAGACACATGCCCACCAGCAATCAGTACCACATACCACAGTGCCGGGCGTGGTGGCTCATGCCTGTCATCCCAGCACTCGGGAGGCAGAGACAGGAGGATTGCTGAGTTCGAGGCTTGCCTGGGCTACATAGTGAGCTCAGGGCCAGCCTGAACTACAAAGCAAGACCCTGCTTCAAAAAAAAAAAAAAAATTCAGTGAAATTTGTTGAATGAGTGAGGAGATGGAACTAATTTGATACCATGTAATGTTGGTGAACACTTGGCTTTTATTTAAAATTTTGAATGTTGACTTGAGCCTTTGACCCCAACTGCCTGTCTTTCCACAGCCTGGCAGAGTGTTAGAAATGTCATGTGTTTTTGTGGTTCTACAAGTCCTCCTATAGAAAGGTCTTTTGTCACAACTGATGTGTGAGTTTAGACAACAAGAAGCTTTCAAGACTTCAGACTTGAAATAGCAGACACTGAAACTAAACCTATTTTTTTATTTTCATGTTACACATGCCCAAGATGACAAACTAATATCAAAATGTCCCTGATAAATATTTACAATCACATAAAAGCTAATCTGTATCTGTCCTTAAAATTTTGTGACTTTTACTTCCACTCCATTTGTAAACCAGCATCCATGATAATGCAGTTTCTCTTCTTTGGTTAAATTCATGCAGGTATCACAAGCATCCTGGGAAAAGTTCTGTTTTACCATTCAGTGTTAGTTCATTATATTATGTATTTTTCCTTGGAAAAGCAATGGACTGTGCACTCTGGGGAATGGGGAGAGCTATTCCCCAGAGGAGAGAAGAGGATAATCCAGAAGAGTATAATCTTCCTCTTCTGTACACCCTGTGTAGAGTGTGTTAATGGTGGTGACAAAAAGTTTTATATTTATTAGCCATATGCATGTTTGGAACTGTCACATTAGTCCCTTTTTTTGAAGCTGTTACAGTGAAGATAATTTCCATGTTATAAACTATATAAATTTTTAAATAAAGAAAATTTAGCAAGATATGAAATACCATATGTTATTAAATGTCCAGAAATTCTTAAAAAGGAAAATATCATACACTCATATGTATTTTGAATGCTTCATTACTTACTGTAGAAGGTACCATAGACATGTGATATAAGAGCAAACGTCTTTCTTGAACACCGTGACATGCCAGGTACTTTTCATTTTAGTAAACTCCAGTTCTGATGTTGTAACTCTTCTCATCTGCTTTCTGTAGAGAAGGCAGAGGTTCAAGCAATGAATCTGGCCAGGATGTTCCAGTGGCAGAAGTGGGATTCAAATCCAGGAGTCTAACTCCTCTGTTGTGCTTATGGTCATAAAGTTTTGAAAAATGAGAGTTTACTTCTGAGTCTAATCAAGAAAATGAGATTTTAAATTCTAGTCTAGGGAAGTGTGAAGCATTCAAACAAGAAAACGTGCATTTCTGTGAAGAGCCCCCGCCCCCCCCCCCCCACCTTGGGGAAGTCTGTGGAGCAAAGCTTCAGGGCTGTGAAAATGTGGGGCGGGGTTCAAAATGATGTATGCACAGCCATGTGAAAAAAAACGAAGAGCCCATGAATTCTAGGGTCTGATAGTTGGGCTAGGTCACGCTGTGGAGTCTTCACTGCCAGTGGGCGGGGTTTGAGTTTGGTTGAGCGGGCGACAGGGTCTCCTGACCGGGGGTATGAGTCACACACAGTGACACAGTGACAGAACCAGCCTCAAAGCCAGAAGCAGGGCCCGTCCTAAGGTCTGAAACAGTGCCAGAAAACTACCCACCTGAAGCCTGCCTGAGAGAAGCCACAGCCAGGGACAGGTATCTGGAAGAAGATCTCTTTGCAAGAGTAAATGCAAGAACCTGAGCTCGAGACAGGCCTTATCTTCAGAAAGGCCAAGACATGTGGCTGAGGAAACGGACCACCCTGAGCAGCTGGTAACCCTTAAGCTGTGGTGTGTGTGTCGAAGCGCTTCTTATTCTTAGCGATGACTCTGCGAATCGGAATGGTATCCAAAGGAGCTTGTATGATAGAATTATGTTTGTAAAAAACCAGTGTGACTCAAGGATGCCAGATCAAAGAAAGCAAAGTAAAGGTGTTTAAAGAAGAATCACACATTATCTTGATGAAATGAATTATTGCACTGTGGGAAGAAAAGCAAAGAAGAGAGAGTTTTTCTGGGGGGAAAAATGTTCCTTAAATAATTTTTACAACTTCTCAAAAACATAATTATGATGAAATTTTAGTTACGCTCTCACAAATTTTTCTTCAGAAAACATGGGATGATTATAGCTTAAATTTGCACATACGTGGCAACATTATGGCAGCTCGGACTGTGGTGGCCATAAGTGTCCTCAGCATACGGTGGTCGGAGTGAAATGCATCTTGTGCCTTTCTCTTCGAACCTGCTTGTGAACCCTCTCCAGGCCGTGCTCCAGATCGTCATGACGATCAAGAATCCTGCGGCAAGGCTGGAGATTGAGCTCAGGGGTTCCAGGGCCTGCCGAGCAAGCGCAAGGTCCCCGGTTCAGGGTGACTCACGCCCACCAGCAATCAGTACCACACCCCACAATGCTGGGTGTGGTGGCTCGCGCTTGTCATCCCAGCACTCAGGAGGCAGAGGCAGGAGGATTGCTGAGTTCGAGGCTTGCTTGGGCTGTGTAGTGAGCTTAGAGCCAGCCTGAACTACAAAGCAAGACCCTTTCTCAAAAGAAGGAGAAGGAGAAGGAGAAGGAGAAGGAGAAGGAGAAGGAGAAGGAGAAGGAGAAAAGGAGAAGGAGAGAAGAAGAATCCTGTGCACTGCCGAATGCAAGGCTGCACAGATCACATTCTCTGAATCCTGTTCTAGTGCTGGGGGTGGTGAGCACATGACCTGCGTTGACACTGTCGCACAGAAACTTGCCCTCCCCTTGCTGAGTTATGTCAGAGGGAGCCGGGCCAGGTGTTTGGTTTTAAATTTAGGGAGAGTGTACACGGTAGGAAGCCTCTCTCTTGGTGCCGGCTTGTGCTGTGATGAAAGTCACCATCCCGTTCTGATCATTTCCTGTGCACTTTAAGGGACAGAACTCGTATTTAAAATGTTATGCTTGACTGACATGAGCTTGATTTGTGTTGATGGGGGCTGATTCTGTAATGGGGGCTGATTCTCTGCTGAGGAAATCAGAAAAGAGCACAATGGAGAAGGGGAACCATAGGCTAAAAGAGCGCCTTCACGTGCAGCAAGTGACTTGTCTCAGCTTCCGTATCAATAAAACCAAGAGAAAGACGAAAATGACTGCTGGGTCCGCTGGAAATGAAAACTTCTAAGACTCTGCACTTAATGTAGCTCTACTGCAGAGGCAGTAGATGAGGATGCAAAGAATCCAGGCTCAACCATCGACTCCTATGTGAAGTAGAAAGAGAACCTTTGCATCCATTTAAATGTCCACGTATGGAAGACAGAACGTTTACATTCCTGCTTGGAGTTGGCTCATATACATAACGCATATTGATTCCTTTTTAAAATCTCCTTTCTCTTTCTTCTCTCTCTGCTCCCTTCATCTACTGAGCCCCTTCCCATTTGTATCTTTCTTTTATTTTGGTCTTTATGTGTAATTTGACTTACTTGTATCGGTGTTTAAGTTGTGTGTTTAATTTATTGCACTCAGTGTGATGTTGTCAAGGTGCATCTATTTCCTATAAATGCCTTAACTTGGTCTTCCTTTGTAGCAATGTCGTACTCCACTGTCTGTGAATGTCCCATTTTCTTTATCCGTTTGTTAATGAACATATATGATGCTTCCAAGATTTAGCAGTTATGAGTTATCCTGCTGTAAACAGGAATATTCATGCACCACTGTAATACGATGCCTTTAGCTTTTGGACAAAGATACCTAAATGGGCAATAGCTGGTGCAAGTGAAATTTCTCACTTCAGTTTTTGAAGAATTTCCATACCGAGCTCCATAGCGGTTGTGTTAGTTTGAAATTTCCACCAATAATGTGGAAGATTTCCTCCTCCACATCCTTGCCGGGATTTTTCATGATTCGATTTCTTGATGATGGTCATTCTTTCTGCTGTAAGATAGAATTTCACTGTTGTTTTAATTTCCATTTCTCTAATGGGCAGCTGCTGAATTTTTCTGCACATATTTATTTCCCACTTGTACTTCTTCTGAGAAATGTGCATTCGTTTCACTTGTTCATTTTTGATTGGGCCTTTAATTGTGGGAGTCTAATATTTGGAGTGTTTATATATTCTGGGTATCTGGAATAAGGGGCATATTTTTTCTTCATTCAGTAGGTTGTCTTCTCACTTTATTAGCTATACTTTTCAGTTTGGTTTTCAGTGATGCCATTTGTTGATTCTTTGTGCTCTTTTTTGTGCAACTCGGGTTCTGTTTAGAAAGTTCCTGCTTACAAGAATTTTACCTATTTCATCCTCTAGCAAATGATATGTTTCTATTTTAACACTTAATTCTTTGATCCATTTTTTTTTTTTTTTGAGACAGGGTCTCGCTTTGTAGTTCAGGCTGGTTCTGAGCTCACTATGTAGCCCAGGCAAGCCTGGAACTCAGCAATCCTCCTGTCTCTGCCTCCCGAGTGCTGGGATGACAGGCGTGAGCCACCATGCCCAGCACTGTGGTATGTGGTATGGATGGCTGGTGGGCATGAGTCTCCATGCCCAGCATTGTATGTGGTTACTGGGGATCGAACTCAGGACCTTGCACTTGGGAGGCAGGTGCCGGAACCACTGAGCTAACCCTCTAGCCCCCTTTGATTCATTTTGACTTTAGTTTAGTACATGGTGAGATATAATAGTTTAGACTCTTGTTCTGCATGTGGATAGTCAGTTTTCTCAGCACCATTTATTAAAGACCCTATCTTTCTTTCCTCCAGTGTATATAAAACAAGAAGATTTTGTGAGTTCATGATTAAAATACAATAGTTAACAATGAAAATATTCTTCATCATGAATACAATTAGAGAAATTTAAAAATTTACTAAAAAGTACTTTTCCTTCACAATACCCTGTTCTTTAGAATCTCAAACATTTTGGCCATCTGGCAGACCTTCATGTGATCATTTTTATCTGAGACAGTTTAGCGATAATGTTGCAGAGTTGTCCCTGAAGACATGGTGAATTGCCGAGATTTCTCCATTCTTATAAGTACATGTTTCTGTCCTTCCCTACAACCACAGTAAAAAACAACAAACAAACATGTACTTCAAAAAATAAATTTCAACTTTTTTTCCCTCTACCAGCAACATTTCTCTACAGATATTTGTTTTCCTGTGAAGTAAAATACAGAGTATTAGGCATGTGATAGACTCATCATCAGACAGTCAGACGGCAGATGTAGACTGCGGCTCTGAGGAAGGAACACAGCCCCAATCAATAACACCTGTAATGGAACTCCCACGCCAAAGCCCATCGCACAGACATCGGGAGAATCAAATGCTTTTCGGTAATGGAGAGCCATTTGAGCAACTGAACACTCACTGAAAGTAAATGGATTTCTTAAATGATAGCAGAAAACAGAGGAAGGGTTAAAATAAGACTCAAAGGCTGTGGAACTGCCATTTCCTCTCCTGGAAAAAAAAAAAAAAAAGAATACTTGGCTTCATTCTGTGCATGAGTTTGCTATTAGGAAAGTTAAGCATATTTGTGTTTTATCTTCATGATAGTAGCTATTTATTTTGTACCTAATGTGTAGGAAACACAAATTGTACTTCTTCTGCAATAAAGTGTAGTACAGTGTACATCTTTATGCTTTAGGCAGGGATGGTATAATTCTGAGAGTGTTTTGATAAGTGATTCTGAGGGAGTAGAGAATAGGCCACGTTGGAATTTGGGCTAGTAACAAAATTATGTAAAAGATACTGGACTTGAGCTGGACATTCACATAACTTAAATTCCAGTAATATGAGATCTCTGAAGTAAATTTATGTGGATTAATGCTTTATAATAACACCATTACAATGCTTTTGGTACTTAATGGCATTCTAAAGTATGTGCAATTTAATATTTTTGTCATGAATTATGTCCTATAGTGTTGATTTTATAATTATATACACACACATATATACTCACACATGCATATATGAATGTCTGCATAAGAAAATAGAAATAACCAGTGACATTGTCTGTTTATCTGTAATATTTTCCTGGAACTTTCAAATGACCAGTTATTTGAAAAAGGATCTACTTAACATTTTTGAAGATGATAAAGGTGTCACATATTTTATGTATGTCTCAATGAGTTAATCATTTCTATCAAATAATGATTAAAGTTACTGAATATCTAGCAGGAGTTGTAAGGGGTTGATTGTAGTGTATGAGTTGATATTAGCTGTCTCCAGTTCTTACCACTGTAATTAAAGCATGGTAGGCACCAGCGATGTGCCAAGACTATTTTTATTGCTAAGAAGCAATAAAAAGTATATAGCATCTTTTACCATTGTAGAGTTCACATTCCAATGGAGAGTTAGATAATGACAAGAAGACACCAAAAATATGTAGTTCAGCACATGAGGTCAGGGATATAGATGAAGCAATGAAGTAGCACATAATATGGCAGGATGCACTTTCAAAGGAGGTAAGAGGACTTCCTGATCAGGTAGGATGGAAGCAAAATGGACCCAAAGTGTAGGAGCCACCTGACAGCTAACTCAGGACAAGCAGTCAGTGAAGGAGAAAGGAGGTAAATAGGTCCTGTGTTAGTTACTTTTCTGTCATTTCTGAGACAGAATACCTGATACCCAGAGTTAAAAGGGAAGGAGCTGATTTGGCTTACAGTTCTTAGAGGTTTCAGTACACAATGGGCCGAGTCTAGGATGACAAAGAAGCACCACAGAGGAGAAACAACACGGCACAGAAAAGGCAGCAGAGGTAACAAGAGAGACTTGAACAGCATCTTTCTGCCTCTTGTATCTTATTCAGACTGTAAGGTTTGGGGTGCTGCCAAACTAATGACTCACATATAGTGGTTTATTAACCACATGCATCTAACGTGGGTATCACACATTCCAGATTGAACTACCTTTGAAGATGAAAGTCCAACCTCATCCACCTGAGGCTTCGGGGCAACATCTAAACAAAAACCATAACATGCCACCCCTGGGCCCCCAGAAAACTAATGTATATATCTTTATGCCAAAAAGCATTTAGTCCATGTCTAAGAGCTGCCAAAGTCCTAATAGTTTCAGCATTGCTGAAAAGTTTAAGTTCAAAGTCTCATCTGAGATTTAATGCAAAGTCTTAACTACAAGCCCCGCTACAAGTGAAAATCTTCCCCAGGCTGCTTCCATTCTCGAACATGGTGCTCTGGGGTTTTCTCAAAGCAAAGTCCTTCAGTTTTACACCTTCTGAAATGGCTCAAGGTGGAGCCCTGCTGCTGTTTGTGATGTCCTCAGGCAACTTTTCCATTCTCTTTTTCCCTCTCATCAATCTAGATATTTTCTGCTCTATCTTTGTACATCCATGACTTCGTTGGACCTTCCTTTCTGGCTGAACTTAAAAACATTTTTAAATCATTCTGCTGGTTTCTTTGCTCTTGATTCTCACATAGATCTGGCTAAAAGCCCCAAACTATAGCCATGCCACTGCCTCCATATTCGACTGTCTTGAAATCTCTTCTGCAAGATTAGTCCACCACCCTAGTCCCAGTCTCAGTTAGTTTCTGGGCATGAACAAAATACATGTAACTTTCTGCCAAGTCATAACACAGACATCGTCTGCAGTCCAACAGCCAGTGAAGTCCTTCTTAGCAGCAATCTCCCTGAGCTGTTCTTTCCAAAGTTTCTGATCTTCTGACCTCTGGCCAGAATCTCCCACACAGAACAGCCTAAGATATTCCCGTTCTATTTCTTTAGTGTTGCTGAATCATTCAGCAAAGTCTCTGAACTTGAGCAAAATGCACACAAACTTTATTCTAAGTCATAACACACGTCATCCAGAGTCCAGCAGCCAGTGTGGTCCTTCTTCCCAGCAGAAACCTCCCTAGCCTGCTCTTTACTGGTTTTCTAGTCTTCTGACCAGAAGCTCCCATATGAAAGAAAAGTGAGTGTCTTGAAATAATCATTCTAGTCTAATTGTAAAATAAGCTTCAAATGAATGAAGAATACTTTCTTACTGAGAAGCAAAAAATCAACTGGATTCCCTTATGTAAGTGCTAATATTGTTGACTTAATTTGTTCTTTAGTTTCTCCCTTTCTTCTGTCATATAATAATCTCTTAGTGCTCCAGAGTAATAAAGATAGGCTCTGTTGGGAAGGGACAAATTGGTGTTGATTTGCATCTCATAAGCATTTCTTGAAAAATTACAGATTTTTAGAAATATGCCTATACCTTTTTTTTTTTTTTTTTTTGTAGTTCAGGCTGGCCCTGAGCTCACTATGTAGCCCAGGTAAGCCTGGAACTCAGCAATCCTCCTGTCTCTGCCTCCTGAGTGCTGGGCTGACAGTTGTGAGCCACCACACCTAGCATTGTTGTATATGATTATTGGAATTGAACCAAGGACCTTGCGCTTGCTAGGCAGGCGCCAGAACCACTGAGGTAAACCTCTGGCTGACCTACAGCTTCTTTTGAGCTTGTTTGTTCTGTTTTTCGGAACATGAACAAATAATTTGTGGGGAGACGTATTGTGGGTCTGTTTCTACTACTTTTTATTTTGTCTTAAGATTTTGGAAGATGGAAGGTTGTAAAATATAGAAAATTCTGGTAATGCAGAGACCTTTTAATTGGATATTACTATGAGATAAGATTAGGAGAAGAGGCAAAATAATCAAATGAAATGCCAGAATCAGCATTTATTACATTAAAATGCCATCAAAATGTTTTCTGAAGACCCATTGTAGCGCACACCTACATAGGTGTGAAGTGAACTGTAAACGTCGTAACATTTAGCCTGAAGTGCAGGCCGAACGTAGTAGAGATGTGTTGATAGAACAGAAAAGCATAGAAAGCAAAAGTGTTTTTCCCCAGGCAAAGACCAGGTGCCATGATTTCTGAGTTAGTAATCAGACATGACTTTAATAAGTTAAAGGCTGGTAAGTGATAAAAGGAAAAATACCACCTTCCTAGGCTGTCTGAAGGCAGATTTTAGGACTATGTAAGTTTTGAAGTAGTTTTTGAATCAAAGGTAGGCATTTTTGTTTTCTGTTTTTGAGACAGGGTCTCGCTTTGTAGTGCAGGCTGGCCCTGAGCTCACTATGGAGCCCAGGCAAGCCATGAACTCAGCAATCCTCCTGTCTCTGCCTCCCGAGTGCTGGGATGACAGGCGTGAGCGACCACACCCAGCAACATTCTTTTCTTAATTACACTAGGCACTTAATAATTAATTAATTAATGGTGTTAGTTTAGGTTGGAAGGTAGTATATTGGGCCTAATTTCATTAGAAGCTTGATTTGTATCTTTCCATTACATTTCAAATGTACACATCTTCATTAGTTAATATGGAACATGAATTTTCTCATTCTGACAAAGGCTTCAGCCTTTCTGAAAACACTGCAGAAACCTAGTGAGTGAGTCTGTGTCTTTGCTGAAATGTTAGGCCGCTTCGTCCTCCTTACGCTGTGCCTTGGGCATCAGTCTGCCAAGGGGCCCTGGCTGGCCTTGGGGTGTGCCAGGCTCCTGACGAGGCACTCTTACTGTTGTCTAGACCTTGGGCAGAGAGAACTGGGTGGAACTCCTCAGAGAGGCGAGCCCATTGTCCCTGTTGGGCCATGATGATATAAATCTAGGGCTCCTCTCTACTACTCAGTGTGGGGATGGTGTCTGGTTACAAAGACACAGTTTCCCTAAGAATGTGGTGAGGGAATTTGTTCTTTTGTTTCAGAGCAGTGAATTAAAGTCTCTTCAAAAGGCAGTGAGTGAATCATATATTGACTTTTGTATCATCTGAGATTTACTGTGATTTTGTTTTTTTCTTCACCAAATGTCTAGGCTCCTGATGGTTTGCTAAATGTGCAGTTGATTCCGATTTAAGATCATGTGGACATTTTGTGCAGTACCAGTAGCTGGGGTAGTCATTTCCTATTTACAGAGTATGGCTTTTGTTTGCGCGATGCTAAGAAAGCAGAGGGTTATTAATGAAGTGGCTGGGAAAACACACTGTAGTTTCTTATATCAATCGCCACAGACATGGGTGTCTAAAATAATTTCACTTTCAAAAAATTAATTAGCAGAGAAAAGAAAATACCATATATCTTTTAAGTATGTTTTGTTTGCAAATGTTTCAAAAATTTTCCATAAAATCTGGCTATGTAGACTTGAAAACACGGGATGTGAGGTTGGAGGAGCTGGTGATTTCTAGCCGTGAGTTCTACTGGGAACTAGTGAGTCCTAGTGAGTCCTAGTGAGTCCTCGTGAGTCCTAGTGAGTTCTGGTGGGTTGAGGCTGTAAGGCCAGAGGGGCCATCATGGAAGTTAGACGTGTGTGAAAAACTCACAAGTCAGCTTAGGAGCTGAGAAGCAGATATAAGAGACAGTCACCGTGTGTGTCGTGTCGCGTCACTGTAACAAAATGCCACAAATGCAGTGGCTTACTTGATACAAAGGTTTAATTTTGCACAGTTCTGGAGATCAGAAATGAGAGGTGACGGGTGCTGGTGTGGTCACTTTTCAGTGAGGGCTCTTCTCCTGGGCTTTGATGCAGCCCCCTTCGCCGGTGGACACAGAGGATCCTTCATTTGTAGGTTCACACGTCGAGGTGGGGTAGTGAGGGAAGTGGGGGTGATCTTCTTATGAGAACTGCAGAGCCCTCGGGCCAGGGCATCCGCTTTAGGGTCTCATTATAGCTGTACGGTCCCCAGAGCCTCACTTGCTTCTGTGGGGCTTCAACGTAAGAACTTGACCGAGGGCGAGGAGAACACGCTTTGGTCGGTGAGAGCAGTCAGAGGCACAGAAAAAGAGAATCACTGATGCTTTAACTAAAAAACAGACAAAGGTCTAAAGGGGGAAAAATATTATGTTCAAAACTGATGAGGATTATTAAAAAAATGGGAACAGAGTCTTTGTAAGTGGGGAGGGTGATTCATGTATCTGGATATTGCTTATACTATGTTTTGTTGTTGTTTTGGTGGTGCCGAGGATTGGACTTGGGCCCTTGTGTGTTTATGCTGTATATTAAGACAGACTCATGAGGCAAAGTATATTCTTAAGCACTGTCAACATGGGTTTACATTTATAAGGACTTGCTTTTGTTTTAAATGTTTAACACATTAATAAAACTTAGGAAATTTTTTTAAATGATGAGATTAAGGAAAGCTATTAACTGTGGGTTATGAAGTATTATCATGACAGAAGGACTTGTGTACTGCAGTAGGAATTTAAGGATCTCCAAAAAAACACCACTGTTCTATTTAGGAAGAAAATGAAAATACTGGAAAAAAAATCCATCAATGTAACTTTATTTAGAATTTTGGAAAAAAATCAAAGAGTTGCAATAATCCGAAGAGTGTTTATATGAGAAGAGTCTGAATTCAGAACAGAGCTCTGTAATCTTCCTTACCTTCTCCCTGTCTCTCTCTCTGGATCCGTAGTGGCTGAGAAAATCTCCTCTCTGATCACAATACTTATGGAAACCATTAGCCAGCCAGCCACTGCTGAGCAGAGAAATGTAGATCCTCTCATCACGATGTGTATATACACTGGACCAATAAAGCTAAAACTAAACTAAAAAAAAAAAGAAGCTCCACTAAACTGTCACTCTTTGGCATATGCCTGGACAGCTCCATTCATGGGACCTTTGCGTGGCCTAACTCAGAGCTCACCCAGTAAGGAAAGTCCTGGCAGCCAGAAATTTGTTGGGAGGAGGAAGAGAAAAAGAAAGGAGACCTCAGCTGCTGTCATTAACATGAAAACATTGAAGTTATTTGAAGTAGTGATGACGGTCGGGACATACCGTATGTGGCAGACAAGACGCTTAAAAAAGAAAATGTCAGGAATTAGAAGCCTGTAGGAAATATGAACATTTCTGCATACTCCCACGGATCTAGAGTCCACAGCCATATGGAGTGCTGTGAGGAAGCCCAGAAAGCAGTTCCTAAGGCCTTCATTTCTTAACTCTGGCTGAACTTTAGGCTTTACACAAACACGTGGTGAAGGCTAAGAAAGAGTTTGAACATGCTGGAGTTTGAAGATCTTCTCCAGCACAGAGTTCCTCTTCAAAGCTTGAGAATTGTATTGACCCAAAGCATTTTTGGAAATTTCTTTCTTTTCTTTTGCTATTCACTGTTATAATCATGCAGAGATTTTAAGGATCACATATGATAATAAGCTGTAAAGGCCAGGGATTTAGCTCAGTGATTCTGGCATCTGCCTGGCAAGCACAAGGTCCCAAGTGGCACCACATTATCACAGTGTTGGGCGTGGTGGCTCACGCCTGTCATCCCAACACTCGGGAGGCAGAGGCAGGAGGATTGTGTGAGTTTGACACTTCATAGTGAGCTCAGGACCGGCCTGAACTACAAAGTGAGACCCTGTCTCACAAAAAGAAAAAAAAAAATTAAGATTTTAGGATTAGTCTAGTAGAGTCATTAAATGAACAACAGGAACAAACTATAGAGGTAGCACATCAATTTTTTAAAACATGGTCCAGTTTTCAGCAACAACTTTAACTATATATTATATACAATGGAAGAGAAAATGTTGCCCATACACAAGTTTAAAACTTAGTGAAAAAAAATCATAAGGAAGAACAGATAACAAGCTTACTCGAGGGTAACTTCACATGACTATTAGTAATAAGTATGTTCACCAAACTGAAAGAAGTTGTGTCTGAAAATCTAAAAGAAAATATAAGTCTACTGTGTTACAAAATAGGGAATATTAATAGAGAAATAAAATTTTATTGGCCAACTGAGGTAACATATTGAATCATCAAAGCCTGAATTCTTCAATGATCACAAATAAGAAAATAATATGTACTTTTTTCTGCTTTTCTTCACGTTAGTAGAAGTTGTAGGCAGGGCAGTTAGCCAATACAAAGAAATAAAACACATCTGTACTAAAAAAGAAGTAACACTGTTATTTTCAAATAAATTGATCTTGTATTGGAAATTTGAAAGAGTCCTCAGAAAATTACATGTTACCTTCTTCATGATTTTAAAAATATAATTTACAGTGAAGGGAAATCAGTTCAATGATACTTATTACTAATGCAATGAAAATTGTTTTAAACCCAATATAAGATTACTACATTATTTTTTCATTTGCTTTTTAATCTAGAATAATTGAATTTTCAGTACTAGTATATTAAATTAAACTAGGAGAAATTTAAATCCTCTGTTTTTTTCAGTACTATATCAGAATAAAAGATAAGGGGATGAACATTTTACTTAACATAAAGATGTGTTGCTTGGAGAATTCTGATTATTCACTGGAATTGACAATTGAGTTCCAAATAAGTACTGTTTATAAATTGATTTTTTAAAATGTATTTAATATATTATTGGAATGATAATCCAAATTTGTCTGTCTCACTGAAAAAATTTTTCCTTTTGATGTGTGTGGGGGTCTCAGTAGTTATTTACTGAATGTGAACATTATTTGAGTTCTTTAAAAATGTTTCTATGGAGCCCAGCAGGATGGCCTAGACCTGTACTCCCAGTACTGTGGGTGGCTGGGTGGAAGGAACTCAGGTCTGAGACCAGCCTAGAAAATTTAAGGACTGTTTTTTTAAATAAATGAACAAGCAAACACCAAAACTGGGGATATAGCTCAATGTAAGGGCTCCAGGGCTAATCCTCGGTATCTCCTCCCCTGACAAGAAAATGTTTACACCTCCCTTTTTGGTATTCACTTTTCTTGTTCTAAAAATAAATTACACACGAATAGCATTAAAAGTACATGACTTATACACTTAAACCAACAAAACATCTTTGAAAGAAATTGAAGACTCCCAAAATGGAAGGACCTTTTGTTTTCCTAAATCAGAAGACTTACTCTTGTGAAGAAGCCGTGTTCCCCAATTTGATCTGCATAGCGAGTACAGTTGCTAGCAAAATACAAGCTGTTATTTTATTTTCAGAAGTTAACAAATTGATCTTGAAGTTCACGTGAATTCAAGGGTTGTAGTTGGGGGAATAACTTCATCATTTCAAAACTTATTATCCTGCAACATTAAATAAAACTATGCAGTGCTGGTGAAAAGTAAGACAGATCAAAGAAGCGAAGCTTAAATTTCAGAAACTAGTCCTCACCTTTATGTCACCTGGTTTTCAGTACACACTCCAAGGCAGTTCAGGGGTGAACGAAGTAGCTTTCTCAGGAAAGTGACAGAACACCTGGATACCCATGTGCAACACAGTGAGCTCCAGTCCTATTTCACACATGAAATAAATGAAAAATGGATCATAAGATTAAGAGCTAAAACTATTAAGCTTTTTAAACAAAGAGATAAATCTTCCTAAACTTCAATTAACCAGTATTTTGTTATATATGACACTATAAACATATACTTGATGCCATTAATTTGGAACAGTTTTGTGTTATAGAATACACCATGAAATAATGAACAGTGTCATATTGATTGGAGGGAAAATATTTCAAGTTCTTTAACCAGTGATTAAGAATATAGATAATTATATACTGTAATATTTCCTTAATATAGTACACCAAAATATGTATTTATTGTCAGTACAAAGGGAAACAATACAGTTGGTAAGTAGGTTGAGGATTTGAGTAGATATTTCTTCAGGGAAAATATCTAAATGATCGATAAGTATATGAAAAGTTGCTAAACTAATTTGCTATCAAGATAATTCAGTTCAACACTGCTTCAAAATCAGTACAGAAAATCAATCAATTTGAAAACTCAAATTGATGCTACTTCTCAACTATTGAGATGATTTCAAAAGAAAAACTAAGACAAACCAAAAAAGAAAAGAAGAGGTAATTCACGTTATAAAGAATGTGGAGAAATACAGACTCTGACAAATTTTCTGTGGAAATAGAAACTGTGATGACTACTAAGAAAGATATTTTGGATGATTTTCAAAACCTTATGCATTTGTAATTTCACAACACAGAAACTTAGATTTCATGGTATGTAATTTGTTTTTATAAAAATGTTATTAATGCCATCATTAGAAGATTTTAAGAGACTATTAAAGGGAAAAGGAAAACTATGAGGAAGTTGAGATTGAACCTGGATAAAATGTAGTTACCTTTTGTCAACAGACTTTTCCCTGTACATCAAAGAGGCAGGGAGGAGAAAAGTGATTCTTGGTAACTTCCGTGAGGATTGAAATGCTTCAAAATGGACGAGAAGCAAAAAAATAGAGACATGAAAAATTGAAGTGAAAAGGCATAATTGGATAATTTTTATTTCATGTGAATGTATTGCAACTTCTTTTAGGACTGATACTTTGCTTCTGATTATGACTGATTACGGATACTGTCAAGTTAAAATGAAATTATCCAATTTATGTATATCTGAGCTTTTCATTCCTCCAACTGTGCATAGTTTTCCAGCCTGACCCAAATCTGTCAGTTCTGTGCTGATTCTGATACTATAAATTATCCAAACTAAAATGTTCAACCTGGATCCTTCCACTCATCACTGGTGACGGCTTCTGGCCAAGTGTTCATGGATGTCTTACTTTGAAGCCTATACTAATTCTTTACCTTTACTTGAGTGGTAGACAATTGTCAGAATGTTCAAATATGTGCAATATGTGAATGTGATATCTGATATAAATTCTGAAATTTACCTCTTAAGAATGTTAATTTTTGGTCAATTTTTGGCAAAGACAGCCATCAAACATTCATTATCATACTTGGAAATTTGAATTCATAATATTCTGTTCACTGGTATCTGGAAACCTTAAATTCCTTGAAATACAAGAAAGGATTATTACTGAAAGGCTCTTATTCATATTTTTAGCATTTCAGAATGATTAATGAAAGCCTATGTAAACCTATGATAAGGCTACAGAGCATATCTAAGGGATCAGATCATTTATTTGAACTATACTATATATTCAGTCAATGTGAAAATGTTGTAGTCATATCTCATACAACAAAAGCCCTTATTCTTTAACTGCCTTTATGTATTAAACAAAAATATGAAATTATATCTTATTATGGTTTGGGTCTGGATGTCCCCACAAAGCCTTGTATAGTCATAGATGAGTTTTACAGAGGTGGCTAGATCTAGAGTGTGTGATGCTGGGATTGAGGATGTGTGGTTAACTAAACCAGTACACTGATTGGTTTGGTGCCACCCTAATCCTGGTAGTGTGGATAAGATACAATGGGCAAAAAGATGATGTTTAGGTTTCCTTGTTCCTTTGGTACCATCTGTCCACTATGAACAGTTGCCTCTCTGCCACCCTGCCTTCAATCCAGCCAATCACGGTTTAAAATTGGTAGGAACTGTGAGCTAAGTAGACTTTTCCCCTTTGAATTTTAGGTGTTGGGTATTTTGTCTCAGCGACAAGAGAAAAGTAATTAAGGCAGAGTTTCATGCCAGAAAAGTGGGGTAAATATTGTGACTGTGCTTGTCCAAGTCTTTTAGGAGTCTGTGGGAATGGCTTGTGGGTCAAGCTGGGGAAGGTTCGGAGATGCCGGCTGAAAAAGTAGGGCTCAGATGCCTTAGGTGGTACTCGATGGGAGATTCTGATCAGAGCTCAGAAGTCTACAGAAGTCTAATTGAAGTCTATTAGAAATCTAATTGAAATCCTGGCAGTAAAGACCAGGCTGGTGGTTTCCTGCTGGGAATAGGCATCCATTGGCTGCTAGACTCCAGATGATGTGTATTACACCTTGGCAGGGAGTTTGTCTGTATTTTGCTCATGTCCAGAGACTTTGCCTTAGACTGAAATTAAGGACAGCAGGCTAATTAATCTTCCAGGAGAAATTTCAATGGAATCTAATGTGGAAGCAGTGGTGTACCTGCTCTTGGGGACTTTTAGCCAGATTTGTGTTGAGATTCAAGAGCAAAGAGCCCAGCAGAATGACTTAAAAAGTTTTGAGTTTGGATAGAAAGGAAACTCCAGTAAAGTTATGGCCTGGAAAGATAGAGTAGAGGCAGTCTTGACTTCTGAGAAGGAACAAGAATAGATGGTCTGAGTACACAACAAGAAGCAGTAGGACTCTACCCTTTGCAGTATCAGAATTGGAAAAGTTCAAGACTTTGCTTTGAGAAGGAAGCTCTGTAGTATCGTGTTCCAGAATGGTGCTGGTGTTGTTACTCAGGATTTTGTTCATAGGCCCTGGACTCCTATGGCTTAGAGAGAAGGAAGCCTGACTCCTGCTCCAGCTGATGGCAGACCTTGGCGTCATTCACATAGTGCTTGTTTTAGGCTAATGCAGAATGCAAGGGTGTGGGGTCAGGGAAGCTTTTGCCAAACTTCAGGAGAAGACATGGGAGGCATGCATCAAAGGGCCGGAAAGGTGTGTTAAGTTTCCCTGCTGCTTTTCTATCTTCTGTCCACCATGAACTGTTGCCCCTCTGCCATCCCGACTTGGACTGAGCCAATGATTGACTGAAACCTCTAGAAGATGTGAACTAAATAAACATTTTCCCTTTCTTTTTGGGTGTCAAGTATTTTTTTCAACAGTGAAAGAAAAGTAACTAAGACATATTATTATACAACTAAAGAAATCTATGTAAAAGTATCTCATTCAGAGGCACTATGGTCCTGCACAGTTTTCCTTGCCTTTCTGTAATACAGAATACTTCTCAAAAGTAAACAAATTTTTAAAAAAGTCTTAAAATGTGATTATATATTCTTTTATTCACATAAATTTTGTCTTGTGTACTGGCACACATTTAATGCTTATGTTACTCATATTTAAAAATATTATATAAAATAGAACTCATGCCTAGAATTTCTTTTCTTTTTTCTGTTTTTTTTTTTTTTTTTTTTTGAGACAGGGTCTCACTGAACCAGGGACCTTGTACTTGCTGGGCAGGTGCTGGAACCACTGAGCTAAATCTCCAGCCCAAGAATTTCTCATACTGTCTGTGAAAGCCAATCTTACTGTTTGCATGGCTACAGCAGTAGTTGACTTTAAAGGATACCACACATTATATCATGAGCTTTATAATTTTGCTCCCACAAATAATTACATTGGACACCATTATAGGGTATAATCCTGTTCAAATGTACATAAAATTTACCTTGCTTCTTTGAAATTGAAAACTTGTTTTTTGAGACAGGGTCATGCTTTGTAGTTCACGCTGTCCCTGAGCTCACTATATAGCCTAGGCAAGCCTTGAACTCAGCAATCCTCCTGTCTCTGCCTGCCGAGTGCTAGGATGACAGGCGTGAACCACCACGCCTGGCACTATGGTATGTGGTATTGATGGCTGGTGGGCGTGAGTCTCCACGCCCAGCATTGTGTGTTGTTACCAGGATTTGTGCTTTTGAGGCAGGCGCTGGAACCACTGAGCTAAATCTCCGGCCCACTGAAGATATTGTTATTCAAGGATAGGAGGGTATATTACAGATACTATATTGCTATTAAATTTAATTTATTTAGCAGTTAAAAATTAAGTTTAATAATATAGAAATTCTTATGCTATTGCTAGGATTATGAATATATAATATTTATGAATATTTGTACTACTGAGTTTCTATTTATATATTCAAAAGGGAGATTAAACAGACTTTTTTCAAAAGTTAATCACTTCTTTTTGACCTTCAGAGTTTTTTTTTTTTTTTTTTTTTTTGAGACAGGGTCTCGCTTTGTAGTTCAGGCTGGCCCTGAGCTCACTATGGTACCCAGGCAAGCCACTGCGAACTCAGCAATCCTCCTATCTCTGCCTCCCGAGTGCTGGGATTACAGGTGTGAGCCACCACGCCCAGCACTGTGGTATGCGGTGTTGATTGTTGGTGGGCGTGTCTGCACGCCCAGCATTATATGTGGTAACCGGGGATTGAACTCAGGACCTTGCGCTTGCGAGGCAGGTGCCGGAACCACTGAGCTAACCCTCCGGCCCTCCTTCAGAGTTTTTTAATATCAGCTGTACAACACCATTGATAGGGTGAATTAAAATTCTTTTTTTTTTTTTTTTGAGACAGGGTCTTGCTTTGTAGTTCAGGCTGGCTCTGAGTTCACTATGTAGCCTAGGCAAGCCTGGAACTCAGCAATCCTCCTGTCTCTGCCTCCTGAGTGCTGGGATGACAGGCGTGAGTCACCACACCCGGCACTGTGGTATGTGGTATTGATGGCTGGTGGGCGTGAGTCTCCACACCCAGCATTATATGTGGTTACCGGA
Organism: Thryonomys swinderianus; assembly: GCA_004025085.1. NCBI lineage: Eukaryota > Metazoa > Chordata > Mammalia > Rodentia > Thryonomyidae > Thryonomys > Thryonomys swinderianus. The sequence continues at coordinate 30,624 of PVIC010010035.1, forward strand.
GATTGAACTCAGGACCTTGTGCTTACAAGGCAGGCAACGGAACCACTGAGCTAACCCTCCGGCCCAAGATTCTTAATTTTTTAAAAATGTAGTTCATTTATTTGCTCAGTTTACCTTGTATGATAAAGGAAATTTTCTGAAATTGGAACTAAAGTGTGTAATTTGTAACCAACAGCATAAAGATCATTGGACTCTTATTTAACTGGTTTTCTCATCACCATTTATTGATCTGTTACACATATGATATTATAACAATAAGGGTCCATTTTCATTATCAGATGTCTTCCTTTGAAAAACCCTGCTAGTGTGCTTTCTCCTTTTACACTACAGAGCAGTCGCATGTCTTATTAGTGGGTAGTAATAGCAACAATAGGTAAGAACAAAGACTGTTTCTGTCTCCAGGGCTGTATATTTATGATCTATCAAGTGTAACAATAATAACCACGTGGGTAAAATGACTCATATGGTTTGTTTCCATTACTAAGGCTCAGTCTGGCACATACAGAATGTAAGTAACTTGCACACAACTGCACCAAGAGGACAGAGCCAGATTTGAACCTGGTTCCTCTTCCAGAACCCTGTACCTAACATATTTTGAGTTGCAGCCGACTTCCGGCCTGTTGTTGCTTTCACCCGGTATCACTGACTGCCAGGCCCTGCTCTCCTGCTCCACGTTTTATGCAGGTTATGTCCTGGGAAAGAAAGAACTGGAAGAGAGAACTCTGAGTTTCCTTTTGGGGCTTCTGATTCTCTTGAGGCCCATAGAGAGCCACAGTGGAGGAACTAGGAGGTAACTGCAGGGCTCATAATTAAAGCAGAAGGCAGCTGATGGCCCCGATTGTCCCCGCTGCCTTTCAGACCCTGCCCTTTTCCATCTGAAACATCCAGACTACACCAGAGGCAACCTTTGTTCATTGCATGTCTGTGTCTTAATTCATTCTGTAATATACAGTGAACTAATATAAACTTTAGGGATGATTTCACTTTCCAGATTTAGGAAGGAAGAAAACAAATAATCAGGTTAGAACTAAAATGGGATTTCCATTTAGTTTTATTTATGTGAAACCACCTCATTAAAAACTTAAGGGTCCTAAGTGCATACTTCTGAGCAACACACATTTAGAAGAATTTATGAGAACAACCTTAGTTTTGTTTGGAGTGTAGAGGTCAAGCAATCTATATAAAAATAAAACTTAGTATGTTCAAAAACAATATGTAATAGATTCTGATGTGTTTGTATCTAAACCTACACTCACACATAATCTAAAAGAGAGAAATATGTTACAGTATATATAAAGCACCTTTTTTTTGTATACACAGTTTATGTATTTGGGATGGTGTATCCAGATAAAAATAATCCTCAAGTCAGTCTTCATTACCGATTGATGATTCCTTGTATCTTGTAAGACTTGCCCATTGAAACCAGGTGACAGCCGCCAGTGTATCTGGTAGGAATTCTCTTTCCCCAGACTGTCTGGTTTCACAATGGTTCTACACTGTCTTGTTAATTGCTGGTTTTGGGGTATGCTGATTGTTTCTTTCTGTTAAACTCTGTCATTATGCATCAGCCATGTTTTCCACATTTAAGTTTAAAGAAACCTTCTGTAGAGATTTTCTGTCTATAACCATTCCTTCTTTGAGTAACTATGAAATTTTATTTGTATTTATTCGACCATGGTAGTAGACCATGTTGAACAATACTTTTGGTCAACTTCTAAATGTTCATGCCAGTCCTTTGCAAGGCTGGGGTTATATTTTAAACTACATTCCTGCTGCAGTATTGGGTGCATAGATGGACACTTAAAACCCAGCCTGTTCAGAAGCGGAGCCACAGTAATGCCAGACATGCATCTCTCTCTCTCTCTCTACACACACACACACACACACACACACACACACACACACACACACTGTACATTGTTTACAGTGTACCAGAGGTGTAGTACTAACTAGTCCAAAGCCACACCCTTCTTTATTTTTGTTTTTAACTGGAGACTGCTGCTCTTATTATTATTCTTGGTAGGGTTATGATCATTAAATACTCCATGAAGAATGCAATCAGGGGCCAGAGATTTGGCTGAGTGGTTCCAGTGCCTGCCTTGCAAGTGCAAGGTCCTAAGTTCGATCCTGGTGACCACATATAATGCTGGGTGTGGTGACTCACCTCACACCCACCAGCAATCAATACCACATACCACAATGCAGGGCCTGGTGGCTCACACCTGTCACCCAGCACTCAGGAGGCAGAGACAGGAGGATTGCTGAATTTGAGGCTTGCCTGGGCTTCATAGTGAGCTCAGGGCCAGCGTGAACTACAAAGCAAGACCGTGTCTCAAAAAAAAAAAAAAAAAAAAAAAAAGAATGCAATCAGGTTTCCATTTTCCCTTTGACCCTGACAGACTTCTTAAATGTCATTGATCAACACCACAGAGTTGAAATGTATTTTAGGAGAGAAAGCTTTCTTGCCTGAAAGTCACTTTTGTTAATAATACATGATAGGTAGCAGCTAGTTCCCTGTGTGGTTTTCGTTCCCCATTAGTGTGGCTTTCATTCTTTTTTTTTTTAAATAATACATACCAAACCATGGACATGTCCTTTTTTGATAACTGAAGTGTATCTTCCACATGATCCCTGTATGTCTCACATGACCCCTGCCCCTTTCTCTAATCTTGTCCAATCTATGAAAACATGACATGTTTTAAACCAAATACTGAGTCTGTTTGACCATAGATTGGAGACTTCCTCTTTCAATAAGTGTGTGTTGATGGATTTTGTGGTGCACAGTTTAAACAACTTCTCAGTTATTAAATATGGACACTTCAATGCGTTTAGAGCTGAGCCGTCAGCATTGGTAGCATCAGCCTGTCTGTTCTGTTCTTTCATTTACACAGTTATTATTAAACATGATCAACAGTGATTTAGAATTAATTCATGGATATGAAACTCATTTGTCACAGAGTTTGACAGATGTTTACGTAACAAGATTGGGATATTTCATTTATATATTGAACTCGGTGTTGACTCGTTCAGTATTGAAAATTATTCTTCACTTCTTAAAAAGTTGAACTTGGCCCAGGTAATAGAGATGATTGTTTTTTATCCACCTCTTTTCATGTTGTTTTGTTGGTAGATTAAATGTAGTAAATTATGGGTTACTTTGCATACAAACCCAGTTTGATCCTCTAATACCTTTGGTGACCTAAAGTAGTTTTGACCTAACTGTTCTATGCTGGCCCTCGGGGACCCCAGTCTTTATAGCTTTACTTCTCTGTACAGGCTTGATCTGGTTAGTGATCTCCGGTGTCTTCTCCCCTACTGATTGGGTCAAGGGGCTGGTTTCATTGGCTCTGCTAATTAATATCATGTTTGGTGGGAAGACAGTCCCAGCATCCCTGCACTTTAGAAGTCACTTTGCTGTTGATGGGAAATTCATTGTAAGGCTCTGCCCAGAGAAGCGGCCACACATCTGCACAAGAAATAAACTTACCAACAGCATTAACAGCAAAGCGAACACAGTATAAAAAGTGTAGCACCATTGCACAAAGAAGCATCTTAGCTGGTGAGAGACATTAAGACTTTAGAAACATGATTGGTGTATCCAATAACACCCATTCATTAGACTTGAATCTGAAATGGCTGTCATTATTTCACATTGATCCTTCTAGCAATTAAAAATGTGCAATTTAGGAAGCATATATTCTATTATAGCTGTTAGCCCATTTGAAATAAGCAGGTTGTATACCTCACATCGGGAAAGCAAGTTAATAAACATTTTTAACCTGCTAAGGGTTTTGTAAAAATCAAAGGAATGTAAACACCTAGTCTTCTACTTGGTTAATCGTGAACACAATTAGACATTTGATAGCTGTTATTTTCTTACTGCCAATATTAACCCCAACATTTAGTCCTGACTGCTTTCCACAGTCCTTACATTTTGAATGTGTGGATTTTTATCTTTAACTTTTTTGAGTACATGTAGTTCTGGGACTTTCTAATTACCAATCTCAAATCTTCAAGATCTTCTTAGAGAGGAATGAGGAGGTTGCCTAAATGTTTCAGGGTAATAGTGGAAAGACTGAATTAATGAAGTTAATCATGTTTGCTTACCACAACTATTTCAAGCCTTTACCTATGAATCTCCCTTTGGACTGGTTTTCACATAGGGGATAAGAAACAGTATCTTTCCCCTCCCCACCCTTTTTCTTTGAAATCTTGGATTAACTCTCTAATATTAATTTTGCTGATTGGTATTTTGGTGCTTAATCTTCTAGATGACATTGTTCACATCCTCCTTGGTGATTTATAGACTTTTGGGGAGACTGGTAGACGCACTTGATGACTTATGACCATCACTATAGCAGTGTGCCTGAACAAATGCAAGATAGATTTGAATTATTTGAGTAAATTCATTTGAAGAAGCAAGAACAAGGGTCATTAACTTATTAACCATGGGGAAAGACTGGAAAATGGATGATGTCACCTGCTCCGAACTTAAATGAAATTTACTGCTTTGGATCATACCTGTTTCCCTGACTCTTAAACTGGAGTACTGACAATGTAACTATCTTCTTGTTTCAGGATTAATGTTTACTTTTTGGTTCAAGATCTTAAGGCATGGAGGATAAATTATGATCATAAACTAGTGAAATTTGTTTCTGATATAGTTTTGTTACACAATTGCAAATTGTTTTATGTCTCTATGTTTTTTCTACTATCCATGCTTTTTAAAACATGTGTGTGCATGCATTATTATTTATTACTGGAAGATGAAATGTTTTTATAGTATTTTTTCTAATTCAACACACGTGACATCTTTGTATTAGCCAGTTGCTGATAGCCAGAAAATTATTGCTAAGAAAAATAAAGTACCATTTTTATAACAGGATTTTAGAAGTTTCATCTAAAGTATTATTTTTAGTCTACATAAAATTTTCATATGACTTGTAAAGAGTAATTTTTCTTCTTTTTTAATCAGTAAATGCATTCTTAAAAAATACAAGCTAAAAGATCGATCTCCAGCCTATGATTTGCCATGCTCTCTCTCTTTGAACCTTAGTATATTATGGCCTAAAAGCTAGAGTTACCATCCGGACTGAATTTGTCAGTAAGGATATGAAATACAACCAAGGTTAAAGGAAAGCTGAAAGAAAATGGGCTGGTTACAACCAATGTCTAACTTCCTCTGTGTGGTAGCTGACCACTGGTTTTAAAATTTTTATTTATTTTATGAAATTCATGCAAAGTTCCCTAACTGCATTGCTTTTCAAAAATTTTAAGTGAGCTTTTTTTTGTGAGTTTGTAAATGTCTGATAACAAAATTGACTGTGAATAGTGTCACTTTTATGAACTGTTAAAGAAAAGGAAGTACTTTATTGAAAGTAAATATTTTGGTTTGCTATGATGTATTCTGCTGTCTTTAATTACTTATAATGACCATGGAGTCAAGGCATTTCACGAGTGATGCCTTAGGGCTCCTGGATCCATTTTATTATCATCAATGTGGAATATTCACTAATAAAACAATTGTTTCTTATTCTTCCTCCTCCTCTTACCTTTCATGTCATTTCATCTTGTGTCTTCTCTGTCTGCCTAACTGCACTTTGTCCTTAAGGACAGTATGTCAGCAAAGAGAATATCACATGTAAAATGAAGTCATAGCACTGGTGCTTTTCTATTTTAAGATGGAGGAGCCTCTTGCAATTCTCTCTATTAAGCAGAGACAGATAGGGTTGCCCAGTGGAAGAGCAGCCAGAGAACTGAGGACAACCCAAGGAGAGCCCTGGCAGCCTGGCACGGTGTGTGAGGGAAGCAAGATGGAGTGCTTTCTAGGGCTGCCAGACACGACGAGAAAACTAGACACGGTGGGTGCAGAGATGTGTCCCAGTTGTCACACTGACTGAGAGGAAGAACTACAATTCAACCCTGGCCAGCCTCTTTTTGTTAGAAGGTGTGTTTAGAAACAAGTGCTCCTTCTGATTATTTACTATGTGCGAGCTACTGACAGGAAAATCTGAAGGAATAAAGGCTATGAGGAGTGCAGAGAGAAGGGCCAAGGACGTCGCTGGGGGGACAAAGTGTATTTGATGAGAGGAGGATCGAAACATGAGGAGGAATTTCCCTAATGCACAGCCAAGGAAAGCTATGTGGCCTCCTAAACATGGCCTGGTGTGCCTCCAGACATCTGTTCTTTATCTTGCAAGGTGTTTTGGTTTTATTTTTTTGAATCTTTTTGTTTGTAAGTTGAGGTGATCGCCACATATGGAGAGTAGGAGAATGTACTTTGAAGTCTCTCCTTGTTATGTCTTTTAACAACAGAAAGTGACAACACTTGATCCTTGGTCCTGTGTGGTCCGCTCTTCCACAGAGATGGCGCGCCCAGACCATTCCTCCTGATCTGCCCCAGCTGGCTTCATTTGCATTGCTTTGGTGACATCTGTAAGAATTTGGATTTTTTAAAAATATTAAAGAGATAGAAAAAAACCTGAGTTTAGATTGTAGGTTAAGAGTCCACATATGTTGACTCTTCACTCAGTATGTGTCTGATGCTGATCTAAGTTCTAGAAGAAACAAACAAAAATAAATCACTCCCAGAGAGTATTCTCTTGTGTGTATGGCACACAGTGACCAAAACAATCAAATACAATACACAGATAGATAGTAGGTAGGAAAGTCTAGGGTTAAAATTAACCAGTGAAAGGTACAGTGTACCTGTTGACTACTGTCTTATAAAGTATAATACAGAAGGGTCTCGGGAGGAAGGTAACATTTGATGACAGTCACTGGACCTTCAGCCGTGGCTGTCTGAGGGAAACCATGCTGTGGGCTCAGGGGAAAGCAGACAGCGGGGGCCCTGAGGGGAGTCACTGGTGTGTCAGAAGACCTGCAGGGGCGCGAGGTGAAATGTGGATCTGTAAGGCCACATGGGGGATTGCTACCATCTTGACTCTCGGGTGTCGGCCTGTGCGACCAGGAATGAGGGCCTATCAGGGAACTGAGTTTATTCTGAACTGCCACAAGAGGGCCGTGATTTCCCTTGTCTAAATAGCCTCTAATTCTCTCAGATACAAATAAGAAACCTATGTCCCCTAAACTGCCCATAGATTCAGTAAAACGGATTGTTTATGAGGGTACAAATAGGCTCCAACTACAGAGAGAAGAGAGCGATGATCTTCTCAGGAGGTCTTCGTTGAAGATAAAGCCCTCTTTCTGATTGCTCAGCGATGCTTCCCGCCTCCTTTCTTTGCCTCTCACAGACCCATTCATTGCCTGCTCTACTGCAAAGGGACTTAGACCTTTGGAAACATTTCTTCTTTTCACTCATCTTGAGATTAAGTTTCCACAGCAGAGAGTCCGTCTTTCTAAGTTCGTGTGATGCCCTTTAGCTTTGGGCTTCAGTGGCAGGAAAGGCCGTGTGAGAACACCTGGTGGCCGTCGGCCTCCGCCCCACCCCTCCTCACAGTCTGGTGGGACCCCGTGTACATCTGACCCCCCGCTGTTCTGCAGCTGAGCGGAATCTGAAGCTCTGATGGTCTGTAGCATGCCTGCACCCTGAGAGCTGGGTCCTGGTTCCCTAGTAGCTGTGGAGCAACTTTGGTCTGGAGAGCTCCGCGGACGTCTCAGTTGTGCTGAGGTTGACCAGCTCCAAAGCGATCTGAGTTCCCCAACTGGGAGAGGCCTCTACATACAACCAAGTTGTTCCCTGAAGCCTTCTCCCTCAGCCCTAGAGACTTACTTACACTTCCTTATGTGTGTAGTTTTATGCATGCATAAATTATATCCCTTGCCATATTTAATAGCTTTTTTATTCAACTAACCCTGTTTAAATAAGCATGCTTTCGGACTCCTGATTGAATCCTAAATAATACAGTACAAGAGGTGAGAGGTTTGCTTAAAGGTTAATTCAGTATTGTCCAGGTTGTATCAGGTTGAAGAAGCCAGCCCAAGGCATTGAGTTGCAGCTACCAATGAACTCAAGAGGGCGACGCTGGTGCTGGCTGGAGGAGGAGAAGCAAGCAACATGAATGAATTCCAGTGTGCGAAGCATTGTAAACTTAGTAAACAATAGAAGAAAGGTGATTAATTCAGGTCAAGTACATTTATTGAAGAATTTTTACCTGCAAAGTGTGTCAATGACCCTGAAAAAAAGTGTATGGTGAGAGCAAGACAGAGACAGAGAGACCAAAAATGACACAGAAAAAGTCACAGCAAACACCCATGAAGATCTCTGAGTACGTTACGGTTTAGTATGAGATTGTCCCCTAAAGGGAGACGGGTACATAGACCTGGCTTTGGGAAGTGATGCACTGTGAGTTTATAGCGAATATGCTGACTGGAAGCGGGGTCAGGTTTGACAGCTGGGCTACTGGGCCTATGACCAACAGAGTATATCTCTTACCTTGGCTCCTCCCTCCCCTATCTGCTTCCCAGCAGCCATGATTCGAGGAAGTTTTCTTTACCCAGGGCCCTCTGCCATGCCTTTCCTGGCTCAGGACAGGCACTTAATGTTTTCTTAGAAATAACTTAGACATCTACGGGAGAATGAAAGAAGGAAAGAAATAAACACATGACTGTGGCATGATGTGATATAAGGCCCATGACAGACATTTCTATACAGGTTTGTGTAGAAGAGTCATATGTCTGTTGGGGGGAGCTCGTGATATTTCGACCCTGAGAAAACCTTCCTGTTAATGACCACCAGTGTTGCCCTCTTAGCTTTGCGTCAACACAACCTCAATGAGAAAGATGATGACTGAAAACATTTGGTTTGGTTACAAGAATGAAACACCATGACCTACAGTGTTCAGTGTGTTCTAGATCTGCACTTTACTGACAACTGTGTAGAAGTCAATTTCAAACTTACTCAATGTTCATCCAATAACTTTCTGATCAGATTCCGCCACTCATTCAAAAAATAATTCATAGAATTTAAATAGTATTTCAAATAGTCAGATTGTTAAAAAAACTGGTACTGGAAAAGTTCTGAGTAATTTTATCTCATAAAATATGGCTTTAAAAGCCATATATCCAAAAGACATTTGCATACCAGAAAACTGGTAACACAATTCAAAGTGTTGCACAGTTTTTAAGCTACTGCTCTTCTAAATAATTAGAGCTTAAAACAGGTATTTAAATTGCAAATAGCAAAATCATTGAGGACCTATTAATTTGAATCTCTGTTGCCTTAAACATTGTGGCTGGTGACAGGGTTTTCCATTTAGCAATATTTTTAGCTCTCATAGAAATAAAACAATAAGATATAAAACTGTCTACCTGGGCTTCACATGGTTATTATTCCTTGTGCTGTCTTTGGGAAGTCTGGTTCCCAAACATTTATTAGTATGAGCTCATCTGCCTGTTTGAATCCATGAGGAGTATGTTGAAATCTTGATACTGTTCTCTGCCACTCGGTGAACCCTAGAATTAATGTGGTAGCTGAAGTAAAGGGAAGTTGAAACCACAGTCTTTTGGCTCTGCATCAATGGATCAGTTCCAGTATAAACAAAGGTTGGTTTAGTCAAATTAGCCATCTGTCTCTGATGAGTTTAAATGGTAATGCGACACATTTTACTACTGTAACAAGCTTTGGCTTATTTTTAAGTTTTTCTTAGAGAGCAGGTAAAGGGATAATAGCAGCCTCCAGGTTTCCTCTTCAGAGTAATTCTTGAATTGAGAAGCATCTCTCTTCAGTGTCGGCAGCTGTTATAATGTGTAATGGGTGCACGTTTGAAGGAATTTCCATTTCTAGATTCTGTGCGTCTTAAACTCTTCCACAGTCACTTGACCTCTATTCAAAATGTTCTTTCTTTATGGATTAACCGATTCAATCTGGCATTCTTCCATGGAGTGGTCTATAAGCTTTAATTACATGCTTAGACTTAGTGCCATATTTTACTTTGAAACAGATGGCAGGAAGGTGTCTACTTCTTTTGTTATGTGACTTAACTTTGGAGTAGGATCCCATGTTCTGAGAAATTAGACAATAAAATCTCTTTATGGCATGGGCATATTGAATATTCATGCAGAGCTGTCAATATTGTTGGTGATTTAAAACAAAAGATTTCACTTCTTACAAGGAAGCAGTTCTGGATTGTCTTGTTGGACATTTTTCACTTTAGTAAACTCTTGATTTTGTCTTAAAATAGTGTGAGTGTATTATAGTACTTATTCTTCACTGTTTTTTCTAGATTAAGGTATTGATCTCAGATGTTCACCCTGTAGTACACCTATATCTCATAACTTGTATCTTCGTAGTTCTTCCAATTAAAAAGTAAGCATTTTCTTGTTAGTTGCAGGCCACATTACTTAACTGGATCAATAAGATGGTATATCAGTTACTTCCCTTTTAATTGGACAAAAATAACAAACGTTCATGACTTAAAGGAGGACAAGTTTAATTTGACTCATAGTTTCAGGAATTTCAGTCCATGGTTGGCTGGCTCCAGGCTGAACGTCCTGGTGGAAGGGTGCAGTTGAGCAAAGCTGCTTACTTCGTAGTAACTGGGGACCTGAGCACAAGAGTAGAATGCCAGGGAGCAATATACCCACCAAAGGGATGCCCCTGGCGACCCACCTCCTCCAACTGGGTGCCATCTGTAATTCAGCCATCTGTAATTCCTCCCCGGGAAGCTCTTCGTCCAGTCCAGATGACAGCTAAGGTTAACTGGTACAGAGGTGGCACATGCCATGGTTTCCGGGGTGCATGTGTTTGCCCTTCTATTCTCTGCCATTGCCCTGAGAACCCAATCGGGCTTGTCTTCTAAGACGTACTCAGATGTGCAGCCACCCTGGAAGGGAAGAGTAGCTGAGAGCAGCCAAGACCAGCCTATAGCCAGTCCACTCAATGACACGAAGATAAAAATAAATGAGTGTTGTTTTAAGATGTTGAGTTTGGGTGCAGTTGATTAGTCATCATTTTGGGTACTAAGCTTTTTGCTGATACAGTTTGTTTTATATGAGACACATCAAGCCTACTATATTTGTTGGTGTGAAAGCCTCTGAAGAAAAAGCAAGTCTTTTCTCTTGTTGCTTTCTTTTCTGTTGAAGTCACTACCCTCCCACTCATTTAGGACCCCAATGTAGGATTTATGCATAAGTTCACAAAATCAGAGTATCGGTCAATAGATGGTACATGTTTTCTCACTTGAAAGCAGTCTTCCTTTTCAACACTAGCTCACCACCTTACAGCTTCATATCTTACCAACAGTATTTTTACTTAGGAGTTTCGTTAGTTACAGAAGTCTTCCCACATATATCTAGACCCGTTTGATTACTATGGTTAAAAAGAGGCAGGCTTCTTAATCTAGCAGGGCCCACAAATTACAAAGAACTTTGTGCAGTGATAAATGCGACCGTTTAAATTGTATTACCATGACTAAGGGGTTATTGAGTTGCATATTTTTCTTTCTGTCTTTACTAATCAGAAAAGAGTAATAATGCTACTTATCAGATAGATATTTGGGGTCCACTATGAAGCATATTTTGGCTGAATGCTGGGGGTAATAAAATGGTCAGTGACAAATTATTTATTCTTCACTAAGAATTCTGTCCACAAAGGACACACTCATTCATTAAAAGTATCTGTGAATGATACAGGAATGATACAGAGAGGGATCGAGACTTAGGTAATGGAGTGCGGTTCTGATTTTCAGTGCTGTAAATTAGAACCAAGTGCATGGCGTACACTGAATTCAAATTGTATCCTAGACTTGTGGTTGTGTTTGGGGCTCCAGTCACCACGTGGAGAGGTGGGAAACATGAATGCAAATATATTGGTCAGGTTCATATTATACTTGTCAATCAAGCAATAAATTCTAATGCGTAGACTAATGGCTATCAGATGGGCCTGTCATGGCAGACGTTGTGGGAATGAGGCAGGAAGACTGGAGCGTGTGGTGTGATGTGAACCACAGATGCTGACGTGTGTGATGCGCGCCTTGGACGTCTTTTGGTCTCTTTTTTTGCAGACCTGTTTCTTCTCGCTCCAGGCCTCTTGTTCTTTGAAGGATTCCTTCTGACTCTGTTCTTAGCCTGTGTCGTGGGAAGACTTGGGGATACTTCTGGCTCAGTCAATCAGACTCTGATCTCATTAACTGACTTAGAGATAGATGATGTAAGTTAGGTCAAGAGATGACTTGAATAGTGATGCAATAATATGGCATATTTATTAGCATATTAGTAATCTGAGAGTCTATCTAAATTTTGCAGACATCTGAATCTAAATGCACTCAGTTCCCAGAGCTACCTATAGCAGTTAAATTCAAATGTAGCTTTTCTTTTACCTAGACAAGGATAAATGTACAGAGATGAAAGTACTACTTTCATTAATTTCAAAAGGTAAATACATTTGATGTTGTCAAGTGTAATGGATGTTGTATGTCATAAGTCTAGTGCAGTTTCTCCCTAACTAGGGTGAAATAACCCTGCTTAGTTTAATGTTTAAGAATGGTAGCAGTGAGTATGCTATGATCTGGTGTCACTGTAAACACTGTTAATGAATTAATTCACCACAGTTCCACGTGGGACTGTTATACACATTTACCAGCAAAGCACTGAGTTTAGGTGGTTTAAGAAGCTACATAACTGGAACTATTATATTTATCTGAAAGCTGCCTGAACATAGTTCAAATACTTCATTTCCTTTTAAATATGGGTCTTCTTAGTATTGATCTTTGAAGGACAATGTGACATATACATATTTAAAGACATATACCTTTACCTTCATTTTCAGAGTGATTGTGTCTGAAGTTTTGCCAAGAGCTTTCAGATACAAAGTGTTACATCTTCCATTGGCAATATAATTTTAACTTTCCTAGGCTTTTAAAACCTCTAAGCGTTACTTTTAGCTTGGAAACTTAAAGGAACATAGAATATATAAGCTTAATAGATTTATAATTTGGATCAGATGATCCCTGGGGGAAAATTATTCTTTATTTTTTCTTACTCTTTCTATACTGTTGCTCTTCCCAGTTCTACATTGCAAAAAGTTCAAACGAATGAAAATATGATTTGTGTAACTTCATCTATTAAAAAGATGATGAATGGTTAAAATGCATGGAATTGTATAAATGTCACAGGCATATAAATCCTGCAGCTTCCTCTTTGCAACCATGTAATTGCTTTGAATGACAAGATTTCCAAAATAGAAGAAAGTCTTTGGCTGTGACGTGCATAATAGCATTTGGTGGAAAATATAAACTTATTCCTTACCTGTCAGAAAGATTTGTTCTCCATATATACTTCTAATTGATCATTCTCAATATTTTTCATGAAAGAGAAATTTCAGAAATTCAAATCAGTTCAGAGTATGAAGTAGATCTCTTTGTTAAATGTCACTAAGAATATGAAAAAAAGCTATTTTTTCTACTTTACATTGAGAAAAGTACATCTTTTCATTACTAAGTGAATTCTTCTATATAAGAAGTGCTTCCTATAAGTTTGCTAAGAGGGAATGGATTAGATAGATGTGTGTGATTTCTAGAAGTTTTATCAGGATGATTATCTTGAAAAGTACTCATTAAGGCTATGAAGCAATAGGTTGTAGTTTATTAAAACAAATGAACCAAAGCCTACAAAGTATTTCTGAATATTACAGAAGTTAATGATACCTGCCTCTTTCCTAGAAAATTTTCTGAAATTATTCTTGGATTA
>PVIC010010036.1:0-44256 GCA_004025085.1 Thryonomys swinderianus
CTCTTCTAAGACTTTTGGCTCTTTGAGTCCTCTCAGATTCCAGATGATTCTTAGGATGGATTTTTATTTTTCTGTTTCTGTAGAGAGTGATATTGGGCTCTTGAGAGAGATCATATGGAATCCATAGGTGGTTTGTGGGTAGGAAGTGCACCTAAATGGGTAGCTCTGCTTTTCCCTGCCTGCCACTACCCATGAACCAGGCATTCTGCAAAGCTCTTTCTATGGTGATAGACCCTGGCCAAGTCCAGGACAAGACCATGGCCATTGGCCCACAGGACACTCATTCAAGTTTCCAGGTTCACCTGGAGACACTCTGAAGATGTAAGGTGGCCATGATGATAGCTCCTGCCCAACCTATGGCTTCCTGGCTCTGTGCTGGCCTGTGCAGCTATCCTCAGCCAATGACCAATGTCTGTGGGCCCGTACCCAATTTCTAGAGCCATGCCATCAGAGGGCTTGAGGACCCCAGAACATCCCAGTGAGCAGACCACAGATGTGCCAGGAAGAGAAGCTGTACTTGGGAGGGCCAGATCTGATAGTATACACTGGGACTTCCTCAGAGCATATCCAATACCTTCCCATAGTCCTTTGTCCTCAGCTATTTTACTTTTCTCTGTTGCTGAGACAAAATACCCAACACCCAAAATTAAAGGGGGGAGAGGTTTATTTGGGTTACAGTTCATAGAGGTTTCAGCTCATAATCACCTGGCTCCAAAGCAGAGAGGTATGGCAGATAAAACTTGGAGAGAAAAAACAGTTCACAATGGTCAGAAGATAGGAAAAGCAAGAAGAGACCTTAAAAGCATCTTGCTACCACTTTTATGCCCTCCAGACTACTGAGATTAGGGCGGTGCCAAACCAATCGCTCATATGTAGTAGTTTAGTAATCACACACCTTTAATCCCAGCATCACACATTCTAGATTTAGCCACTTCTGAAAATGACTGTGTGAGGTTTTGGGGGACATCTAGACACAAGCCACACCAGCCTGAGGTTCCTTCACATACACGTGCTCATTGATGTAGATTGTGTTTGTTTTAGATCACTGCTTATCTTGTACAGATTCTTTCCTAATCATTCCACTGATGTGCTTTTTTTGAGATTTAATTGCATTCTGTAAAATTCATGCTTTCCAAAGTGTGGCTGTGGGAGTTTTAACAAATGCAGATCTGTAAGCACCACAACAATCAAATTGGAGAACAGTTTGAACCCTGTAAGATCTACCCTTGGGTGTCTATGCTCAAACCCTCCCCAGCCCCTGACAGGCCTGGTTTCTTCTGTCCTGGCAGTTTTGCCATTTCCGCAAGGTCCTATGAACCATGTGGTGTGTGGTTGTCCACATCTGATTTCTTCCCTTAGTATACTGTGTGAGATTCATGCGTACCACTGCATGTGTCTGTGTGTCCATGTGTTCCCCCAATTGCTAAGTCATATGCACTGAAGTAGCACCTAATGTGTATCTACCCCAGTGGGGCAGGCTTGGTTTGTGTCCTGAGCAACTGGGAATTAAGCTGTGAGAAACATGTACACACAGGTTCGGGTGTGTGTGTGTGGGGGGGGGAATTAGTGTGTCTTCATTCCACTCGGGTAATTTGCAGGGGCAGCATGTGCTGTCCTTCAAAAGGAACTGGCGATTGGTCCTCCAAAGTGGCCACTCCCTGTTGCATCCCATGGATGATACGGGAGGCACTGTGGGCTCCACACTTCCCAGCACTGGCATCTGATATCCTGCTACCAATTTCCTGGGTGCCCAGTGGCTTTTGTATAGATTCTCCAAAGACTACAAATGTTAAGCGTCATTTACCACATGTGTTTCCTCTTTGGTGAAATTATAGTTCAAACCTTTGGCTCACTTTTCATTGGGTTGTTTGCTTATTCAGTTTTGAGAGCCCATCTTATATTTCAGCTGTAAGTCCTCTACCACATATGGATTTTTCAAAAAAGTTTTTCTTCAGTGTTTAGCTTATCTTTTTATTCTCACTTTTTTTTTTTTTTGAGGGAGAGGGTCTCACTTTGTAGTTTAGGCTTGCCCTGAGCTCACTGTGTAGCCCAGGCAAGCCTCAGATTCAGTAATCCTCCCACGTGTAATCCTCTGCCTCCCAAATGCTGGGATTACAGGCGTGAGCCACTACACCCAGCATTGTGATATGTGGTTTTGATTGCTGCTGGGCGTGAGTCACCATACCTGATATATGGTTACCAGGGATTAAACCAGGAACCTTGCCCTTGCTAGGGAGGCACTGGAGCCATTGAGCTAAATCTCTGGCCCTCTTTTCATTCTCTTAATGGTGTCATTCAAAGAGAAGTTTCTAATTTTCCTGATGCCCCATGTATCATTTATTGCGAGGGTGGATTTATGCTTTTGTTGTTATATCTAAGAGACCATTTCCTAGATCAAGGCCACAGAGGTTTTTCAGTTTTATCATTTTAGACTAGGTCTGGGGTCCCATGTTAACATCATTTTCTTTTTTTAATTGGTACATTTTATTGGGACATTATATATACACATCACAATTATACTCCGCATTGAGAATTTGTACCAGTATATGACACAATTTAATTCTCATTTTTCCCTCTCCCCTACCTACTTTACCTCCCCCCACCCCCACCCATCATTTTCGATTAGGGTGCACAGGGTATGCATGAGTGCGTTTTCTCTTACTGTCACAAAAGTGAGTTGATCCACTTAAAAAAGTAAAGGTTTATTTTGGCTCACACTTTTGAAGCTTTCCATCTATGGTCTGTTGACTGTGAAACTTTTGGACCTATGGTGAAGCAACACATCATGGCACATTCATGGGGTGGAGAAAGCTGCTCATACATGGCTGCTGAGAAAGTGAAGAAAGAAAGGAAGGTGTTAAGGTCCCAATACTCCATACAAGTGCACATGCCTAGTGACCTAACTTTCTTACACCAGGCCTCACCTCTTAATAGTTTCATCTCCTCCCAACAGCACCACAGGCTGGTAACCAAATGTTCAACACATGAGCTTTGGGGCACTATCCAAACCATAGCAGTATGGGTCAACTTATCTGTTTGCTGGTTAGTATGTTTGCACAAGAGTGGGTGACTAATCATTACATTATTTGTTGAATGGGCTGCCCTTTCACCACTGAATTGCCTTTTTCATCTTTGCGTCTTTGTCCAAAATCAGTGGAGCATATATTCCTGGACTCCATTCTGTTCCATTAACCTGTGTGCCTGTTCTTTTGCCAACACTAATACCCACTATCTTGATTACAGCAACTTTATTGTCAAGCCTGAAACCAAGTAGCAGGAGTCCTCCCATTTTATTTCATTTTGTTTTGTTTTATTTTATTTTATTTTTGAGACAGCGTCTCACTTTGTAGTTCAGGTTGGCCTGCCCCGAGCCACTATGTATCCTAGGCTAGCCTTGAACTCACAGCAAACCTCCTCCTCCTTTTGCCTTCCGAGTTCTGGGATTACAGGCATAAGCCATCATGCCTGGCATTGTGGTATGTGGTACCAGGGATTGAACTCAGGACCTTGTGGTTGCAAGGCAGACATTGGAACCACTGAGCTAAATCCCCAGTCCCACTTTATTCTTTTTCAAAACTGGGTTAGCCATTCTAGGTACTTGCTCTTTGTGTGAATTTTAGAATCAACTTATGCATTTCTATAAAAAAGAAAAGAAAAGAAATCCTGCTGGGATTTTTTATTTTTTTATTTTTTGAGACAGGTCTCACTTTGTAGTTCAGACTGGCCCTGAGCTCACTATGTAGCCCAGGCAAGCCCGGAACTCAGCAGTCCTTCTGCCTCTGCCTCCAGAGTGCTGGGATTACAGGCGTGAGCCACCATGCCTGGCACTGTAGTATGTGGTATTGATTGCTGGTGGGCATGAGTCACCACGCCCAGCATTGTATGTGGTTACTGGATTGAACTCAGGACCTTGCGTTTGTGAGGCAGGCGCCCGAACCACTGAGCTAAATCTCCGGCCCACTCATTAGCCTTTTTGTCTCAGTGTCCTTTATTTCCTTAAAATATTACTGAAGGCGTGTTTCTAGCATCTGCCTTGCAAGTACAAGGTTCCGAGTTCAATCCCGGTACCACACCCCACAATGCCAGGCAAGGTGGCTTACGCCTATAATTCCAACACTTGGGAGGCAGAGGCAGGGGGATTGCTGTTAGTTTGAGGCTAGCCTGGACTACATAGTGAGCTCAGGGCCCATCTGAATTACAAAGTGAGACCCTGACTCAAAAAATAAATAAATAAATAAACGTGTGTGTGTGTGTGTGTGTGTGTGTGTGTATTATTGAAGGCTACAAAGAACACTTGTTTCTACAGTTTTTTTTTTTTTTTTTTTTTTTTTTTGAGACAGGGTCTCGCTTTGTAGTTCAGGCTGGCTCTGAGCTCACTATGTAGTCCAGGCAAGCCTCGAACTCAGCAATCCTCCTGTTTCTGCCTCCCGAGTGCCAGGATTACAGGCATGCACCACCATGCCCAGCATTGTGGTACGTGGTATGTGGTATTGATGGCTGGTGGGCATGAGTCTCCATGCCCAGCATTATATATGGTTACCGGATATCGAACTCAGGACCTTGCGCTTGCGAGGCAGGCGCCGGAACCACTGAGCTAACCCTCCGGCCCTATAGTTTTTTATCTATGACTTTATTCCAAGTTTTCAAATTTCATGTAATTATTCATTTTAAAAGTAATAACTATAAGCCTTTTACATTAGTAACACATTATTTATAAAAACCAAACATGTTTCCAAAACAAAATTATCAACTGGCATTGTTTTATACTTGTATGAGTCGTTTTTAATGCCTAGTTCAATAGAAGCCACCTGGATTCTGATATCTGCTTCAGTATTCAGTCCAACGCAATGTCACACATACATGACCTTGAGAAAACCCCACTGAGGGTCAAAGGAGAATAAGCAGAAAAAGTCGAAGAGCTTCCTAGCCTCAAAATGAAGACAGCTGTGGCTATGTGGGCCTCTATCCAAATGGGAAGCTGCAGGCTCCCACTTTGAGAACTGTGGTGGATCCTCCAAGCTGGTAGAGGATCTTGTGTTCCTGTGAGGGCAGTGGGAGAATCTCAGAGCCCCACACGTCCTGACTTGTCATGTGCCCTGGGGTTGTTGCCCTTTAGAGGTCTTAGTCACCTTGTGTTCTGGGTTGGTCATCTTTTCCATCTGCCTCTCAAGGTGCCAGTTATATCCTCTAATTAAACCCAGGCCCAGAAGAAGATGTCCAATGGGCAGTACCCAGAAGGTGGGAACAGGGTCTGAGACCACCAGCAGACGCAGCCATTTGAACCCACAGAGCCAGCCGCCCTGCAATGGGTCTGTTTCCCCAGAGGAAAGGGCAACATCTCTCCCAAGCTGTCCCCCTGATGGTCACTCTGCACACAGGTTTGTTCTTTCTGCTCAGCTCACTGCGTTCTAGGGGAGAAGCCCCCAGACTCCTCAGACAGCAGAAGACAGAATGTGCCGATTCGTGGCCCACAAGCAGGCTAAGAGAGAAAAGCTCGCCTTCACCCCTAGGGTGCAAAATCTGCCCTCTGAAGCCACCCAGTGCTTCCTAGCCGCCCAGCAACCAGCAAACAGAAAGCACAGCCCCAGTGAGTATTCAGCCGTGTACTGCTCTCAGGAGGCCCTGAGTGCCCACTCACCTTTCTCCAATACTAAAGGCCAGGAGTGGCATCCAGCCTGGGCACAGAACCAGGACCAGCTCCAGGCAGTGGCTTCTCTGACCCCAATCTGCGCACTCAAAAGAGGCTCAGAACAAGAGCACTCCAACCAGCCTCAGCCCAGGTGCAAGAAGCAGTCCACTGGGGCAAGTACTGGAGTCCAAAGGGAGAGCAGCGGAAACTAGAGACATATCCCTGTTTCTGTGGGTTGAATTGTGCCCCTCAAAAGCTATGCTCGTGACCAAACCCCCATACCTGTGTGAATGAACATGAAAACAGGGTCTGTGGAGATGCACTTACGTTCAGGATTTCTAGTAAAAATCGCATTACAGTATCCTGGTGGGTTCTAAATCCAGTGCCGGTGTCCTTGTGAGAAAAGGAAGATGGAGATGTTTGGGGACATGGAGATGCAAAGGGAGGAACACAGTGTAAGGACAGGTAGAGACCAGAGCCTGGCATTTACAGGCCTGGGAATTCTGTGGCCCACCAACAGCACCAGAGGCTGGAGAGAGTTGGGAAGGACTCTCCCATGGTGCTGCTAAAGGACCAGTTCTGCCCACCTCATTCAGGCTTCTGGGTTGCTGTCATGTAAAGCCCTGGACCACAGTAGTTCTTTATGAGGCAGCTCTGGGACACTAAGAACCTATTTACAGTCAGCTTGTCTACGGGGTCTCCATGGGTCATCATAACCTCTGAGGCTGTCATGTGTCTTGGGATGAAGTTGTCCTCATGAAGATCAGTACCTACTAGGGAGGAACAGGGTCTCACTGGTTTTGGAATCAGAATTAGACAAGGTAACCTTGTGCATTTTGGCTCATGCCAGGGTGGACAGTTTGTGCTGTTCCCCCTGACAACAGGGTGTGACAAGCACCTTGCCCTGATAGAGGGGGACAAGTCTGTCCTTCTTCCACAGAGCCTTCAATCTGTGTCTTTCAGGCACCCACCCCACCCCCACACAAACACACATGCACATACACAAGTCCTTAGCCCTGGCCCTTCCTGCTGCCCACCTGTGGCCTCCCAAGGGCACAAACTAGACCTCCTGGGTGAGGACTTGGCTAGGATGTCACCTCCCTGGAGATGTTCCTCCTCAAAGTGCCCTCTGGTCTGCTCCTGCAGGTGCCCGCAGGGATGCATCCCCTTTCCTCATGGCACAAGCCTGGCTGGGCCCTCCCCAAGCCTGCCATATGCTGAGGCTTTGGCTGCTGCTCTCAGGGAAGAGAGGATCCGATCTTGCAGCTCAGAGGATAGAAATGCTCCCCCAGAAGCCCTTGCGAAGAAGGCTCCAGTTCCCATAGTATACTCCTTGCTGCAGGCCAGCAAGACACCTCACAACTGAGGCACACACAGCCTCCCACACCAAGGTGACAAAGGGGCAGCTTTTGAGCTGAAGGCCATACCTACCCCAGAGAGGTACTGAAGGGTAGTGGGTGGGCCAGCTCAGCTCCAAGCCACTAGCATGTGCCAGGCCAGGTGCCTCTGCTGGCCTTTTCTCCAGACGAGCTGTGTTGCACAGTGTGGGCACTGGTTGGCACGTGGAACCTCTGGGCATTGCTTCTTTGCAGTAGGATCACCAGAAAAGTCCACTGCACATGTCAAGTCTGAGGGGCCTCGTCATCAGCCTCTGGAAGCCACTTTGAGGCTGTGCAGTTGTACAGCCAGCCCAGGGTGGGCATTTCCAGGACACCCAATGCCACTCAGCAGTGTACAGAGTCCCAAGAGCCACCTCAGCTTCCTAAAAAGTCTCCAAAAATAGGACCTTCCTGGCCTCAGATGAGTATCCGGTGAAGTCCAGAGAGGCAGAAATTTATGCTTTTATGAGGATCAATGATCACGTATTTATCTAATCCAGGGGCTTAGATGTGTTTTCCTGGAGGACCAAGCTGTGTGTGTGTGTGTGTGTGTGTGTGTGTGTGTGTGTGTGTGAGAGAGAGAGAGAGAGAGAGAGAGAGAGGGAGAGAGAGATACAGAGAGAGCTCAGGTGAGCCGTCACAGTACTGGTCAGTGCCGGGCTCAGCTCTGTGGGAGTCGCAATGGGCAGGAGAATCTGTACCAAATCTGCAGGTTCCCAGAGAGTGGAAAACAGCCCCAGCTCTGCCCAGCCCTCACACCTGGCACGGTGATTCAGCCCAGAGCACACTACGGCCCTCTCCCTAGAGAGAGAGCAGGAGCATGTCTGGAGACACAAGGCCTCCCTCTGGCTTCTCAGCCTCCCACTGCCAATTAGCTGGGGATTTGGGAGAGGAAGAGACTCAGTTCCTTCCCTCCAGTGGCCTGTGCCAAAGTGGTGACCTGCAGCTTCATGAGGACAGGAAGGCTGGTGGGTTGATGTCCCAGGACTGGCCCTGCCTTACCATGCCTGCTGTGCCCATCACACCCAGCCCCAGGGGATGGAAGTGAGGAGCCTGACCCTGCTCCTCCCCACTGCCATCTCCATCCTGTGGGATGAGGACAGCGACAGCCTTGATCCACCAGGATTGGGGAAAAGTGCAGTCAAGTAGAACTGAGAACAGTGCTCAGTGAGTGGTCTCGATTAAGCATCATGTTCTGGACTCCACAGGCCTTAAATGTCCCTTAAGCCTGTGGAGAGGTGTCCCACCCTCTGCTCCGGTGAGGAAACTGAGACTTGTAGGGAAGAGTCTCAGAGCGGGAACACTCACAAGCCCACACTCCAGGGGCAACAGCAGGGGCACAAAAGCAGAGGTAACAACTGGACCCCACCGCTATCAAGAGTGGCAAGACGAGGTCCCACTGGGAGTCAGGGGTCGGGCCTGGGTGCACCGCGTCCTTGCTACTTGGGTCTAAATTTCCTCCTCTGTAAAATGGAGAGAAGTAGCTACTGCTGCCTCCCATGGCCTGGACAGCACTAGTGAACTGACAGGGGTGAAGGCATCTGGTGCCACATAGGGGTTTGAGTCTCTCTCCCTAGTGAACCATCGCCCTGAAGGGAACACAGCCCCAGGAAACATCCCTGAAGGTACACCTTATGGGTCAGGTCTGGGCACCACAGCCCCTCCCAGGTGACAGCAGGGACAGCAGGTGGCATAGGTGCTCCAAGGGCCCCCTAATTCTGAGGGGCCTCATCATCATGAGAGCTGAACATAGCCTTGAAGCCAGGCCCCTAGTGAGCCAACCCTTAGTGCTTTGAGGGTTTGGAAACCCCCTTGTCAGCTGTGCCTTGGTTTCCCCAGAATCAGTGCACAGAGCTGAATCAAGAGCACTGCCATGAGAAGCTTCCATGGCAGCTGGTGCTAACCCTTGGGAGGCACCAGGATAAGATGCACAGACTCAGGACATGGAAGGGCCCAGGGAGCAGGGGCCTCGGGAGCCTCTACACTCCCATAGACCGACCACCAGAATGAAGGTGCGACCCCAGAGCATCGTTTCTGCCAAAGGTTCCCACCGCAGCAGGGACATTTGGGGCCTGACCATTCTAGTCTCGGGGTCATGCTGAGCACTGCAGAATGTTCACAGCACCCTCCATCTCTGACCACTGGATGCCAGTAGCACCCTCCCCCCATTATGGCAGCCAACACTGTCTGCAGATGTGGCCCAGTGCCACCTCAAATCAGAAGGCAAAGGCACCCCAGCTGAGAGCCAATGCTCTAGATACTTGCATTGAAACAGTCCTGCTTTTAAATTGTCCTCTGCTTACTCAGCATAAGATCCTTCTTTTTCACAAAGACCTGTTTAAAATCTCACTGATCACTGACACACTGCCTGGTTTATGGTGAATTCTAGACTGACAGGCTGGGGCTGCACACCTCCCTGCTCGCGTAGCTCACCCCTCACCCAGGCCAGCACTTGGAAGGTCTGAAGGCCCACTGGGGATTCTCAGCTGTTTGTGAGGTGGGAGCTGTCTCACTGTCACTTTTTACCCACAAGAAAACTGAAGCACCGAAGGGTACACACTCTTGCCCGAGGTCCAGCAGCTTCCATTGAACCTCAAAGTTGGAGACTCTCATCCTAAGCTGACTGCCCAGCACATATGCTGTATCTGTGTGCCAGCTGGGGAAGCTGAGGCTCAGAGTCCCGCAATGGAGCTGCTTTCTGGCAGCAGCAGGGTTCACATCTGCCTTCCGTCTTCCTGCTGTGTCTGCAAAGCCAGGTGAGATGCAGCAAAAGGGACTCCAGAGCCAGCTACGCATCTGACAGACACTTGACACCTGCCGCTGAGCCAGCAGGTGGCTTGGGCCTCATTTCTCACATGACCATTTGGTTGAGGGGGGTCGCCAAAAACTGCTGACTCCATCCCCCAGCCCCACCCTGCTGTCTCCTCTGGGTCTCCCACAGGTTCTCCTTTGACCTCTGCCCTCGGTGATATCCTTCCGTGAAATCCAGCCCCTACAGCCCGCATCTTTCCCCACATTGGCCCCCGAGACTTATGCCTCAGGGGATAGGGGCTTGTTTTCTTCCTCAATTCCCTCAGGACTGGCCCAGGCAACCAATGATTCAACAGGCTCCTGCAGCCACACCCAGCTTTGCGGTAGAGGAGACCAGATCGCTGGCTCCCATCCACCCAATCCACTGTCACGTCCCCTGGAGAAGGCCCCGGCCCCGCTGGAGAAGGAGGTCCCACCATGGCCCTGAGCATCTTGTCGAAGCACTTCTGCATTCAAAGGCCTCCCCAGGTGACTCTGGGCTGGGGTAAGGTTAGTCCAGGGATAAATAGAGTAGGTCTGGGGTCCCCCTCGGACCTGGTTTCTTTGCACACCCAAGTGGAGATCCCAGCTTTGCCAAGGTGATGAGGGGAAGGAATCGGCTGGCTGAGGGCAAAGCCTCTGCCTACTGCTCCCCAGTGGCTCTCTCTCCAGTGCGGGTGCTGGGAAGGAGTCTTGCTGGATACCCCAGGCTCACCCTACATAGCATCCTGTGACCCCGAGCGAAAAGCTGCCCAACTGCCCCCAAAACCATCAGACAGTGCAGCTTTGGAGACATGATGTTGGGAGCAACACCTACGGGAAGCAGTCGGAGGCCTTGCCTCTGCCTGATGCTGTCCGCTCTCAGGTTCTGTTTGGAAAGGCTCTCCACCCTCGGGGTCCTATCCGCCACTGCGAAGTGACAGTCTGGGGGAGGTGAGGAAGGGCACGGGGGTATCCCATATTCATGCAAGAGTGCGCCGAAATGTGTGTACAGTTACGACCACTACACTGTCTAGCACCCCCTAAGTGAGAACCCACAGACTGATTAGGGCTCATCACCACCATCTCTCCGATCCTCTGGCCATTCTCGGGGTATCATCGCCTCTGTCAGAGGGCGCATGTGAGGCCCAGGGTCCGCCACCGTTAGGGGGACCGAAAAGAGGAGCTCTCCTACGAAGAAGGCGCTCTGCGCAGTGGGGTCCCCCTGCCCGCTCCAGCGCGCGGATCCGCCCGGGTTTTACGGCTGCCGCGCCCTCCTCCCGCCCGCCCGCCTCCTCCCTCCGCGCTCCCTCGCTCCGCCTAGCGTGGCTGGATCAGTCCTTCGGCATTTCCTGCAGCCTGGCCCGCGCAGACAGCCGAATCCCTGAGCCCGGTTCGGCCCGGTCTGGCCCAGAGCACAGAAGGAGCGCAGAGCACGGTAGGAGCTCGGCGGCCGGGGCAGGGAGGGACCGAGAAGGCCCGGGAGGGGTCGCAGAGCGAGGGAGAGTCCAGCTGGCAGCCGGGGCGGGCTGCGGGGGTCGGGAGCTCCGCCACTGCCTCTGGGGCCCCCCAGGCCTGGGCGCAGCTCCTTGAACCCTGACAGCGGCCGTGCTGGGCTTCTGCCCTCGGTAGTGTCTATGGGAGCTGGAGCGCTACACTGGTGGCGGGTGGGGCCTCTGTGGGAGCGGCGCGTCCAGTCCTCTGTGTGCCTGGTAGGGGTTTAAAGGAGCCGGGCCCAGGCGCGAGGGTGCCCGGGTCTGACTGCCACAGAAACTGGGTGTGCCAAGGTCTGTACCCAGCTCATCTTGTCGGGAGGGATTGTTAGAAGGGGGCCTCTGGAGCCTGGCTCTGACATCCCAGCTCCGGGTTTATTTCTGTCTGTCTGGGTCAAAAGAGCCAGTGGTGCCTAGACGGGAACTGCTGAGTAGACCTCTCCCTGCTGCCTTAGTCCACCCACAGCCCCCCACCCCCGCCCCAGGCCTTGGACCCCCTAAAAGAAAAGAGGGAGCCTCAAGGATGGAGGGGTAAACCTGAGCCTTTAAGAAGGCCTTGTGCACCTGAGGATTCCAGGGGTCAGAGGGAGGGTCCTGCCTGGGGATCCTGGGGCCCACAGTCCCTCCCAGGTGTCCCAGGGCTTCCCAGGTGTCCCTTCCCTCCAAGCCAATCAGCTGGATATTTTCTGTCAGCAAATGACTGAACTTAGGGCCAGAGTGGCTCCTAGGGGTGTGGAAAGAGTGGGAGACCAACCTTGGACTGAGCTGGGCAGCCTAGCCTGACTTTTCCTTTGTCATTCCAAGGTTCCTAACTTGGTACCCCTCTTGTATGCCCAGCATGCGGTTTACATGTGTGTCTGCCTTTTCCCTAAGCCCCTGCAAGGCCTTTCATGGACTGGGGGAGGGTAGGAGCATGGCCTCTAGGATAAACATTATTGGTTTGATCTGTCTGCCCCAGGGTGGATCCAGGCCCCAGATGGACAGAAACATGCCCCTCCAAGAATAGTGGGCTGATTGCTTCCCTTACCACATTTGAATCCCATTTCCTTCTTATACAGGACCTTGGTGATTCTTGAACTCAAAGGGTTTGAGGATTCCCAGGAGGGTTTGGCTGGTGGCAGGCAGGTCTAGAGAGACCTGGGGACCAGGCAGGTGGTGCCTGACAGTTCCCCTCAGGCTCCAGGCCCCGGATGTGCAGATCCATTGTCTGTCTGCACGTGTGTCAGCAGAGCGGTGGGGCCTTTAATAGGGGGCCTGGGTGCTAGGAGGTGAGCCTCGTGCCTGTCTGGTCTGTCTTGCCAGAGTGTGTTTGGAGGTGACAAAGCAGACCGGCTGGGTGAGGATCCTCTGACCTGCTGCCCTGGGCCTGCTCTCAGGGAGACTGCTGTGCTGGTGTTGAACCCCAGATGCACATGCTAGATGTCAGAGCAAGGCTTGCTCCTCCACAGGCTGGTTCTGGCGGTCCAGGAATAGGCTAAGTCCTTCAAAGAACTGCTCTCAGCTCTTTGAGATGCTAAATGCAACACCCATCCCCACCCCCACTCCAGATTGTATTTGCCAGGGGGAAAATGTCCAGAATCAATTTCTGTCCTGAGATCTAGGCTTCCTAGAAGCTTTCGGAGCTCCAGTAGAAACCTGACATGCTATGCTTGGGGAAGGGCAGAAACAGTCCGGGACAAGTCCATGGTTTAGAGATTGTTGTGTGTCTGGCAGCTGTGTTTTGGGGACTTGTTTTGGGGACAGTGTGCACTCTGTGGTTTAGCTCCCGTGTAAGTGCAAGCATGCCACACAGTACAAACAGTGGCAAGCTTAGCTAGGATAATAGGCACTTGCCCCGCCCCAAGCCTGTGCATTGTTCTGGGAAGGTTGAGTGTGAGCGTGGGGCTGTAGCTGAGATATGTGTGGGTTGTCTCAAGCCTGAGATAATTGCTGGTGAGGGCAAGAGCCACAGAGGTACATGCGTGCATGGAAGAGTCCTGGTCACTTGGACATGAAAGAAACTGTCCCACTGAGGTAGATCTGGTCTTGGATCCTGAGCTGAGGTGGCAGAGCCACACGGTGGCTACAGGGCTTACAGGGAGCTCAGGCAGCCACTGTCGTTTGTTGGATGATACAGAGGGTCAGAGCTGCTGGCTGTTAGCCCGCAGACCTGCTGCCTGCCTGGGATGTCCACGTGCCATGTGGCTGTCACATAGGAAGACTACAGCCCCAGTGGCAGATTTGCTGCATGACTTATTGAATCTGCAGCTGAAGGAAAGAGAACTCAGAACCTGCAGATGACACCGCTGGCTGCTGAGGCTCCCTCAGGTCTGCAGGTGGCAGCTGGATCAAGGCTGGGTCACTTTTGCCTTGCTGGTCACTCATCTGGGGAGGTAGAGGTACAGAGAGGAACCTGAAACAGCCAGCATCACAGACCTGTGGGATGGGGGGAAGCAGCTCTGTAACCAGTGTGAGGCTTTACCAAGGACATTCAGGTTATTGAAACAGTGCAGCCAGGTCTCTGCTGCTCAGGGCGCGAGCTTTGTCAGCCCGCATAAAAGGGTCTAGGATTCTCAGAGAGCCTTTGCTGAAAGTCTCAGGGCCACCCAGGGTGAGAGCCAATGTTTTGCTGCCTCCAAACCCTGCCCAACATCGCCTCTTCCCTTCAGGCTCCACCTCCGGGCCCTCTCAGCCTCCCTATTGTTTAGAGCACTACATTTGTCAGTTTGCAAGCCCCCACCCTTTCTCTACCATGGTCTTTAAAAATATAAACCTCTGAGTGGAGATTGAGCTCAGTGGTTCTGGTGCCTGCCTAGCAAGCGCAAGATCCCTGGTTTGATTCCTGGGAACCACATACAACAATACCGGGCGTGGTGGCACACCTATCAGCAATCAGAACCACATACCACAATGCCGGGCATGGTGGCTCATGCCTGTAATCCCAGCACTCGGGAGGCAGAGGCAGGAAGATGGTTGAGATCAAGGCTTGTCTGGGCTACATAGTGAGCTCAGGGCCAGCCTGAACTACAAAAGAGAGACCTTGTCTCAATAAAAAGGGGGGGGGGCTGGCGATTTAGCTCAAGTGGTACTGTGCCAACCTTGGATGCACAAGAGCCCAAGTTTGGTCCTCAGTACCCCCCCACACTAATAATTATATATTGTAAATATACATATATAATATATATACACACACACATACCACATCATGTACCTTTCCCCGTCAGAGCCCTTCACTATGCACCATGGGTCGCAAGTTAAGTCTATGGCCTATAAGCCCTAAATTTCCTTGTCCCTACCTTCTTTCACCACAACCCAACAAGAATTAAGCCTCAGGACTGCTCTCCCCACTCCAGGGCCTTTGCTGGCAGCTGTCCACCAGGTCTGCATGAGGTGGGCTCACTAAGTGCCATCTCAACCCAGACGTTGCTTGTCTGAGACCCCTGTCTGTTCCTGTCCTACAGCATTTGTCCATATCTGAAATTAACTCAGCTTTGTATTTAACTGAAGGTCTTAATATGAAGGAAGCAGTTGGGCCAGAACCAGTACTGTTACTGTCATTGTGTTCTGTTGCCTGAGTATTTGCTCCAGCCCTGTCCCCAGGACCTGGCACATAGTCAGTGCTCCCTGGCCCTGTAAGGCTGAAGAGGAAGCCCAGGAAGTCAGTGGCTATGAGGGGTAGGAGCCAGGGCTGATCATTCTCTCCCTTCCCAGGACGGCAGTATGGCCTTCCCCCATGGTCACTTCAGAGTGAGGAATGGGGCTTGCAAAGGGCCTGAACTTGGGAGACATCCAGTGCTTTATTCGGCTGTCACCTGCAACCCAGTTGCTATGAAGCCAGACTTGGGGAAGCTAAGACACAATCATGTTTATGAAGTTTAAATAGAAAGAGGGAGAGGGTTTCGGGGACCTGCCCCTGCAGGCTGCAGACCAGGCTGCCCCTGTGACCAATGTTGACCCGTCTCCCCTCGGTCTTGGGCTAGTCCAAGTCAGTCACACTAGGCTGTCCCAGGGTAGACCGTGATCCCAGGACTCTGAGCAGAGGGAAGCCCGGGCTCCTCTGAGATCAGGTGGGAATGGTGCAAAGTTCCCCGGTGGCCTGTGCCTTTGTCCTTTCCCTACTTGGCTCACAAGGTGCCCATTTTCAGAGGCTTCCATTTAGGGACACACACACACACACGCACATACACATTGTGCAAGAAGCCTGTGGCCTTACAGTTACAGTAGAATTGATTTGCGCACTTTTGCGGTGTATATGGCATGTGGAGAATGGGAGATACCATTTATAGGAGTGGGCCCCAGGTCTGGTGTTGGTGAGAAGCACCTGCAGCTCTAACCCCATTCGCTGGGAGGCTGTGGGACTCCTGCAGCTCATTTATTAGGGTGAATACGACAGGCTCTGCTAAAAGCCATGTGTCGTGCTCGCTTTGGCAGCACATATACTAAAAGCCATGTGTCATTGGTTCCCATCCACAGGGTTGTAGCCCTGGCAGTGGGATTTCTGTGCACGCCTATTGGGGTGAATATGACCAGGAAGTGTAGGTTTTAAGGGCTCTTGCACCCCGGGTAGTGCCCAAGTCTTGCCAGCAGCTGGGGGATGCTTCACCTGCCTGCTATGAATGCTACTAAGAGAATTGGAAAAGAGAATTGGAGCCACTTAAACGCAGGACTTTAGCACATATTCCCCTGGATAGAAGTTCTCTGCCTTGCACTCACAGGCAAAAGGGGAATTCCAGGTGCTTCTAGAGTCACCCCAGGTTTAGTCAGTGGCCAGTGGCTAGAGCCCCTTTCTCGGGAGGCCAGAGGGCAGAATACCTCCAGAGGCTGTCCAGTGGGCATGCAGAGCATGGGATCAAAAGGCCGGATTCAGATTCACAGTTGATGGGAAGACCTTTACTATCTCACACCCCCTCATTCCTCTCTGTCGGGAAGTCACTGTGATCCGACTGGAGTGAAGCCAGCAGGGGGCGGTCCAGGGTGAGGGCATGTGACCTTGTTCCTGGAAGGCAGCCCCTAGATTCCTGTGAGCTCAGCCAGGACACTAAAGGGGCTGTTTAGCTCTAGGCTTTCCTCTGCCACTCCAGTAGGCCACAGTTCCAACTGCCGGAACCACAAAGACAGCCTTCTCCCAATCCCTCTCTGCCTGTTATACCTTCTCCAGGGCTGTGGAACCTGGAAGAGGCTGACCCAGAGCGCAAGCAAAGCAAGGACCAGTGGATTTGAAGCTGGGCCTGGGAACTCTTCACCCCAGGTCCCAGGCCCAGCTGGGTTCATTTGCCTCCCCTTCTCCCTTTCCGCTCTGCAACATGAACGCACAGCTGGCCTGTCAGAAGTGCCAAGCAGTGGGTGAGCATCAACTGTCATATAGGTGACTGGCAGGGCTGGGAGGTAGCTTCAGTGCTTGTCTAAAATACTGGACACCCAGTACCGAAAAAAGAAAAAATAAATCCAAACCATATGAATGACTGGTGAAACCTCAAGGGCTCAGCTCAAGGGTTTCCAGGCCCCAGTCATGACCTCACCCGGCAGGACAACCCGGGGTCACCTCACCTGGCATCCCATGCTCCTCTCTGGACCTGCTAGAGACCGACTCCCACCCTCCAGCCCTTCCTCTGACCCTGGATTTGCTGTTTGTCCCTAGGGTGCCCTGAGCTGTCTTCTCCGTGGGTGGACCTCCTGCAGCAAGTCTGTGGGAGTGGGTAGCTTGTGCCTGGGCTCCTTGAATCTTTGCATTGTTCCTGTGGAGTTGAGA
This sequence comes from Thryonomys swinderianus, assembly GCA_004025085.1. Classification (NCBI taxonomy): domain Eukaryota; kingdom Metazoa; phylum Chordata; class Mammalia; order Rodentia; family Thryonomyidae; genus Thryonomys; species Thryonomys swinderianus. The sequence goes on from PVIC010010036.1 coordinate 16,999, forward strand.
CCGTTGCTTATGCCATCCTGTTGTGGAGCAGATCCAGTGAGGTCCCCGCTGGAGTCTTTAAGGTGTTTCCGTCTTTCTGCCCACTTCCTACCAGCCAGGGCCTTGTTGGTTAGGGACCAGTAGACCTTAGCCCTGGGCCAGGGGCACTAGGCTGATGCTCCAAGATGAGCCACAGGCATGACCCCACCAGCCTTTACGGTGTGCCCTATCCCCGGGGTGAGAACTGGCCTGCAGAAAGGCCAGTTCTGTGGGTTCTGTCTCTAGTACCTTGGCACTTAAATGCTCTCACCTGAGGCTTCCTTTCTTCAGCCTTCCCAGCTTCTCAGGAAACAGGAGCTCAAAGCTCATAGGCTGAGGATTGTTGTCGAGGATCCTCAATCCTGGGTTTACAGTATCAGCCCGGTTTCTGTTTGAGAAGGTTGGAAATGACAACACTGCCCTTCAGTGTTTATATCTTTAAGGGCCCCTCCACCCTGGCATTTCCTCCTGCCAGTGGTCCTCGACCCAGGCAACAGCTCAGAAGGCAACTCAGAGCCCCTGTTCATTGCCTGAAGCCCAGCTTCCTGAGACAGTTAACTTCCTGAAGATGCACCTCAAGTTTTATGCGGAAGAAAAGTTTCCACTGATTTTTTAAAAGTTTGAAAGTTGCAAGACCAAGTGGCTGGAAAGCTCCTTCTTTTTTCCCTCCCGCTCTCCCATACCCACGTAGGAAACTGGAGAGGATCCTCTGTGTCACTGAAATACAGTACTCTGTGTCCAGCTTCTGCGTGGCCTCAAGGAGGCAGGTCCTGGGCAACAGATACACCTGTTACCGGAGGCCACACCCACTTCCCCAGACCCCACCTCCCACTCACAGGCAGTCCTGAGGCCAGGACAAGGACAAGGACAGACCCAGAAAGCAGTCACCTCTGCTTGCTGCCTGTGGCACCATCTGACCCTCCAGCAGAGGAATAGAGCAGCCAGCTTTGAAGGGAGCCCTCACCCACGGCCATGCCCACGCTGGGTTTCCACTTTGGGCCTGGCTCCTGCGGGAGTGTGTGGGCCTCCAGCTGCTTCGAGGCCTAGATTCTGTCCCTGAATAGCAGCAGCCATCGGAAAAGGAGGTCCCAGAAGAGCAGGTCCCCCGCGGGCAGGAGAGGCTGCGGGCAGAGGAGGGTGCTGGGCTGCACAGGCTGGGAGAGTTCAGCAGTGAAGATGACGTCTTGACCTAGAAATGTACAAATTCAGCCCCAGCACAGAAAACTGAGGGTGGAGCATGTTCCCCTCCAAGTAGCCACTGTGGGGCATCCTGGCTGGTCAGGTAGGCACACTATTGTGGAAGCTCCTGGGTGAGGGAGCAGAGGTATTCCTGTAGGTGACTGGCACTCCAGCGGCAGTACCAGTGTGCAGCTGCGAGCATGTGGCTTCTATGTTCCGAGCCTGGCAGGCCAGATGGGTTTTTCCTTTGTCTCTTCTAGAGGCTCAGAGGAAAGTGAGGCACAAGTACCCCACCTCAGGGGGAGGTAGAGTCACCCTCTGTCTGTGCCAGGACTGCCTGGTGCTCACTCTGATGTGACTCAGGGCAGTTTGGGCTGGTACCACCGTGTGGCTGCTCATCCTGACTGAGCGAAGGGTGCACCCTGGCTGAGCTCGGTCCCAACACACCCGGGGCTGCCCATCACCCACTCCCGTCTGTCCTCACAGATCCCCGACCTGGAAAGCCCTTGTGCTGTCACATCTGGGCACTGACTGAGTGACCCCAGGTGTGCGGTGAATTCCAGACATTTGGGGAACTCAACACCCAGCCCCTGGTTCACCTCTCCCCAGGCTCCTTACCCCAGGAAATCCAGGGCCACCATCTTGGAGGACCCTGTCTCTTCTGGGTAACCCTGCAGGAGTCTGTCCTTATCTTCTCCCGGCTCCTTCCTTTCTGTTTGGGCTGTAGCCCCAGTTCCTTCCAATCCAGCTAGGGACTGTCCTCCCTCTCCCTACTCCTCCTTCTGCTTAGGGACTGTCACCTGTACTGTCCACAAGGTCACCTGCTGCTTCCTTTTGCTTCATTTTGCTTGGTCTGGGTGTCTTAGATTGTAGAAAGTTGTGGGTTGCTGGATCCTTAGCCAGAATGCCATGTGTCCTGGGCTGTGTACACACTGCTTGCACCACTGCCTGGCACACCAACCTGTGTTGGGGGGCGTCCTACCCTTGGGGGCTCCGTGGAGTGAATGCCTGATCCCGTAGATGTGGACTCTGCTGGACATCTTCACCCCATGTGGTGCTGAGTTCTAGTCCTCAGTTTTTTCCTCTGCGAAATGGGCCCTTGTGGTGCTGGCCTCCGAGGCAAGAACATAAACCAAAACATAAACCATAAACATAAGCCATCGATGCAGGACCCAGTTGGCCCTAGAATGTAAGAAGAGTTGGCACTGGCTGTCAGACTAAGGAGGGACCATTTCCTCACATTAATGAAAACTCTGATTATTAAATACTGTGAACGATTTAAACCCAAGAACTCCGCAGAATAACAGAACCGATCCCAGCCTGTCCAGCCATCACCAGGGACTTTAAGAAGGGCCCTGTATTTGGTTGTGTTTGCTCTGGGCTGGAGCGAAGCAGAGGTCAGATCCTCGCAGCGCTGTCTCTGAGCCTCACATCTCTTTCCTTCCCGGGGGAGCCACAGTCCTAAGTTTCCAAGTGAACATTCCCAGGCGTGTCGTTGTGCCTTGACTATATATGGGGACTCCATGAACAGACTCAGCCTCCTCTGATTGCGTTTCAGATGTTCCGTTCATGTCCTTTCTTCCTGTTAGTCATTTTGGAGCTGTAGAGACACTGGAAAAGCCGTAGTACACAGCCTTCTGTAGCTTCTTTTGTCTGTGTGGTTATGAGTGACTGTTTCTGTTAGTTTTCCGTGCTTGTGTACATAACCCAAAGTTTATTTCCATCCTGTGAAAAGACTTTCTGTTCATTTTGGGTTCTGACTCTGGAGAGAATTCTGCAGCAAGGCCTTCTTGGGTGTGTCTGAGGACTCCAGTGGGGTGTGGATCGCCAGTGGAGTCCTGGATGGAAGGGGGTCCAATGGGGTGCTCATGAGGATGTTGGCATATTCTTTAGGGCTTCATCCCTGACTCTCCTGGCCAGGAGTCCTCACTACCATGTCTATTGGACAGGCAGAAGAACTGCACCCCAAATGCTCATCAAGGTTCACCATGGGCCTCTCAGTGGCTGAACAACAGAGTCCTGTGAGCCCAGAAAGATGGGTGTGGCTGAGCCAGCTCACAGAAGCGTGCACGCATGTGTGTGTGTGTGTGTGTGTGTGTGTTCTCTGGACTCTTTGTACCTCTGAACGTGCAGATGCTCTCAGATGTCACTAGTCTGAGTCTTGACTATTTTTTCCTAGAGCTTCGGCTCCACCAGCCCCTGCATTGAGCTTTGGAGACCCACTTGTGATGAAGGTGATGAGCCAACTGCCAGCGATGCCTCCATCCAGCCTCCCCAGGTTGCCTTGGGCTCGCGCTGCAGGGCAGGCAGGAAGCCACTCAGACACGTCATCCTGTGTGTACAGGGCCAGCGAGCCTCTGCCGTCACACCCTCACTCCCCGGCCATTCTCCCCCCAGGCTCACCTGTCTCCATCCCAGTCTCCTGGGCACGACCCACCCTCAGTTGCAGTTCTCCCAGACCCCTTCAAGGGTGACCCACTGGAAACCTTTCCTCTAGGGACAGGTGAAGGAGGGGAAGCCATTGGTTTTAGTGTTCCTTGGTTCCTAGGTGCAGACCTCTGTGTCCTTCACCATAGTCCTCCTCTCCTGTGCTGTGGAATGAGGGATGTGGGGTCTTGCCTGAGCGCCATGGCTCCACCCCACCTGACAACACCCGAAGGCCCTGATGGGGTGCACACCATGTGGTGTCCTTGGACCAGGCAGGGTGGGGCGTCTGGAGCCTCTGCCATCCCCAGGGATGCCTTGAGAGAGTGCTAGAGGAGGAGGGTGCAATGCTAAGACTCTCAGCGGGGCTCAGCATCAGCTGGGCTTGGCTCTCTGGAGCCCTGCCAAGGATCCCAGCACAGCAAGAGGAAAGATGGAAGCTTTTTCCGAGTAGCTAGGCTGGACATCACGAGGGGTCTGGCTCTGTGGGTTCCTCGGGAGTTTTCTCAATTTGGAACTGGATCCCCAACTGCCTGAGCTTTCACTTGGTTTAAATTGTGGTTTAATAAGTGACCAAAGGCAAATAACTGTCTTCCGCCCTGTTCGTTATTTTTAAACCGTGTCTGTTTTTCCATTTGTTTGTGATCTCAAATGTACAAGGAACCAGCTGTTTGACTTCCAGAGGTTCCTGTCCCCCAGCAGGGGCCATTTATCACAGAGGAGCAGAATGACCCCAGGGAACACAGTCCCCTGTCCCAGGCAAGGAACAACCCTGGCAACAATCAGAGTTTTTAAGCCCTGCTGGGCTTGGTTTAAGTTTTTCCAACTATATATATGTTCTGCTCCTTGCAACCTAAAAGTATAAATGAAAAATCATTACAACAGTTAATTCTGATAATCACATTTTATGGAAAGCTTTTAATAATTGACCTCTTTTAATCCGTAAAGTAACTCCTTATAGTAGGTCTGACAGTTATCCCCATTTTACAGACCAAAGCACTGAGGATCCTAGCTGAAGAAACCTGCCTGGAGTCTTCCACCTGATACATGACTAGGCTGGGTGGGAATCAGCTCCCATGGAAGCTCTACCTGGTGACGCTGTGCTGTGACACCAGGTGGACTCTGCAGGACTGTTTGTCCCAGTGTTAGGCCCCCAGACCCCTTTTCTTAAACCTCTTGTTGGAGGCATTGTCAGTCATTATCTGCTTATTTTAAAACCTTGTTTTTCCTTCTAGTCCACTGTCTATAGGAAACCAGATGAGTCGAACCTTTAGAACTACGAGCAAGCCAAGGGCGCCTGGGTGTTCGAGAAGAATCTGAGGTTTGGGAAAGTTGGGAGCAAGACACCTAGTGTAGATAGTTTATTTCCATTACCTGTTTTGAGGTTCTCTTCCTTCCTGTGTTCTGGCTGAGTTCCACATTCTTAGTCCAAATGCGGTGTGGACTCAGCAATTACTTCCCATAGTCGATGCCTATCAGGCACATTCTGGGACCTGCGCTCCTGGAGCTCAAGATGGGGCTCGAGGCGCCTGAGCCAGACCTAGAGAGCCTGACCCAGACCTGTGTGCCTGGCATGAGGCAGCTGGTGAATGCAGAGAAGGTCGGCGTGGATAAACCGCAGAGGCAGAGCGGGGGTCTGATGAAGAGGTTTGAATGTACGCAGGACTTCGGGTCCTAGGGATTCCCCTAGAGATGTAATCAAGATGAAGTCACTTGCAGCAATGACCCCAGCATCCTGCCTAGTCTGGGTGGGCAGAGGGCCCTGACTGAGACCTCGTTTACACAGCTGGAGTTACTTGCCAGCTCTGTCCATGGCAGGGTGATGATCACAAAGGGTCATCTCAATAGCTCAGTAGGTCAAGTACCTGTGGTTGGTTCTCTGTATTATTTTATTATTTTGTTTTTGTTTTTTGGTACTGGGGATCAAACGCAGGACCTTGTGCTTTGGGGCAGGCACGGTGCCACTGAACTATATATCTGGCATTGTATTTATAGTATTTTATCATAAAGAGAGTTTTGAAAAAGCAGCTTGCAGCCCATGCTTCTGCTCTGGGTGGGACCTCAGAAGGAAAACCTGGGAAAAACAAAGGACTTCCCCACCCTCCAGCAAGCGGAACACAGGGCCCGCTGGCCAGAGGTCACCACGGGCAGCTGCTGGCATCTGCAGAGCATCTTTGCAAATGCTGTATCCGCCATTACCTTCGTCGTCATTGAGACCTGCTTCTGTGTCAACACACCTGCTTTTACTTAAGCACATTTCTATTGCAAAGGGACAAGTCACCTCTGCAGTTACAGGTTAGTAGCACTTATGATGAATGGCAGGTGGCTAAAAATACACCCAGCAAACATGAAAGCTGGCTACATTGTAGCCATGCCACGTCCTGCTGACTGAACTCATCTGACTACTGTGAGCTTTGCCCAGGCTCTACTGCCGGAGAGAGGAGCAGGGCCCGAGGGATAGTGAAGACAGACTCTTGTCCTTTGACATGATCAGAAAGCCACCCGGGGCCCCAAAAATGGCCTCATTCTCTTATGACAGGGATGGCTGAGGCTACCTGAGCCACTGGTGTTGTTGGAAGCGTAGTGAGATACACACATCCTGTCTCGCTGGGGCAGAGGACGACTTCAACGGCCAGTCCCAGGGAGGGCGTGGCAGCTGTCTGGGCCAGAGGCCAGGGGATAGGAGACAGTGGCCCTGCTTCAAGGCTTCCTGAGGGGCCGCCCCAGCATTGCATTTTGCCTGGAGACCCCTCTGCATGCTGCGTCATGGGCTGAGGAGTCTTGTTTTCTCTTGAGCACCTACTCCAGGCTGCTGTGTTTGGCAGCAGGATCCTGGGTGCCCTGGAAACCAGCCCAAGGGGAAGGCTTCACAGCCACCTTGGCATTAGCGGGGGGTTGAAGGATGGGGCAGTTTGGACCAGCCCCGGGTGGCACAGGGGATGGAGCTGGGTGTGAGCGCAGAGTGGAGGCCGCCGGATAGGGCTGTAGGGACGGGGGTACATCCCCAGGGCTGGGGATGGATATCTGCTCTCTTTTTACCAGCTTTTCCTCCTCTTAGCTCCACGCTTGGTAGTCAGTGTGTTGGGCCGCTCTAGCAGATAACCCCATCTGGGAGGCTAAAACAACAGAACTTTGTTCTCTTGTGTCTGAGACCCAGAGGTCGAGACCGAGACCTCGGAGGACTGAGGCTTCCTCCGAAGGCGCCAGGGAGAGTCCTTCCTTCCTCTCCCGGCTTCTGGGACTCCCAGGTCCTGCAGCTCATGGCCATTCTGTGTGTAACCTCTGTCTTTGAGTCACCCTTTCCTGGATTTCCCTCCCTTGTGTCTCTTTTAGGGATCTGAGGCCCTGGATGAGGGTCACCCTGCTCCTGCTTGACTTCATCTCGATTACATCTGCAGAGCCTGGCACTGTGTTCTGTGGTACTGATGCTGGTGGGCGTGAGTTGCCACACCTGGTATTGTTGTATGTGGTTACTGGACATTGAACCTGGGAATTTGCTCTGGCTAAGCAGGTGCTGGAACCACTGAGCTAAATCTCCGGCCCTGAAGATGAATTTTTTTTTTTTTGGTTTTGTCTTTTTTTGAGACAGGGTCTCACTTTGTAGTTCAGGCTGGCTCTGAGCTCACTATGTAGTCCAGGCAAGCCTCGAACTCAGCAATCCTCCTGTCTCTGCCTCCCGAGTGCCGGGATTACAGGTGTGAGCCACCACGCCTGGCCTGAAGATGAATTTTAAGAGCTCTGTGTGTGTGTGTGCATGTGTGTGTGTGTATGTGTGTGTTTCAGTGGATCTGTGTGTATGAGTGTGTGTGCGCTCTGTGTGTGAGTGGTCAGGTGACAGAGAAGCTGCAAGGACCATGTGCTGCTGTGTGTCAGGACCCAGCATGCAGTGCATCTACAGTGACACAGCCACCCTTGAGCCCTTAGGCTGCCTTATGTGCTGACTGCCTGTGGCCAGGTCAGTGTGAGAAGTGGGTTGTTTTGATGATCAAGAAGGAAGAGAGAGGGCCAGAGATTTAGTTCACTGGTTCCAGCTCCTGCCTAGCAAGCGCAGGGTCCCTGGTTCAATCCCTGGTAACCACATACAACAATGCCGGGTGTGGTGGCTCATGCCTGTAATTACAGCACTTGGGAGGCAGAGGCAGGAGGATTGCGGAGTTTGAGGCTTGCCTGGATACATAGTGAGCTCAGAGCCAGCCTGAACTACAAAGTGAAACCCTGTCTCAAAAAAAAAAAAAAAAAGGAAGAGAGTGCGGGAGGTGGCCTTCCTTGGGGCCTCCCAGCACTATGCAGGGCCCAGGGCTCCAGAGACTCCCCAGCAGGCCTGACAGTAGGACATGAGAACAAATGAGGGTGCAGAGAAGGTGAGCAGGGAGCTGACAAGGCCGTGGATACCTGGTAAAACACTGCTGTTGTGTGTCCTGTGAACCGTCTCAGGACCTACAGGGGCTGTGTCACCCCTGCTCAAGCATCCAGTTTGGGGAAGGTCCTGTCACAGCCCAAGGCCAAGGAAGCTGGAAGAACAGAGTTCTGGTGACAGTGTGGACACAACGCCACCTGCCTCACCTGTGCTGAGCGTGCCACAGGGTAGGGGAACCAGGAGGGGAAGGTCTCCCCTACGTAGCGCCAAGCTCTGCCATGTTGCTACCCTAGGGGCCTCCAGCAGGGAGTGGGCCCGGGAATGAGACTAGTCGGTCCTGCGTGTCCTGGGAGCCAAGGGCAGCTCTGTGCGCTTGAGGCGATGATGAGCATGGAAAAGATGTCTCTCATCGCCTGGGGACAGGAAGGCACTGGCTCTTGACCTCATTGAAACCCAGGAGTCTCACCTCCTCCAGCACTCAGAGGCCACGAGCTCCTTTTGTCCTCGCAGTTCCTGTACCTCTCACACTTATACTCACATCAGCCCGGTGACCTTTCCACCGGTGCGCTTTCCAACCATAGAAATGACACATGCTTGTGGTGGGGATCGGGTGGGACAGAGGCCTCTGCGGCCCACGCTGACACAAGCTCACCCTGGTCCTGTTGCTCATGGGCCCCTGTGAGCCCCTCTCATGTCATCAGTGATAATAAACACAGACCCTGTACTGCCATGACCACACTCAGCGTCCCCTGCCTGTGGACACTGGTTATCGTAAGGACACTGTGGGGCATCCCCCATTTTGGGTCCCTTCCCTCAGGTGTTAGTTACGTGAGCCCTGAGCTGTGTTTACAAACCATTCTCTAGAGAGCTCCGTGCTGCCTGCTGCTGTTCCTTGCGGGGCCCACACAGCAGGGCTGCCCAGGCTGATCTGCAGCCCAGAGCATGAGGGAACAGCGTGACAGGCAGGTCTTGTTGCCATGGGCTGGCCTCAGGCTGTTGCTGTTCCTGTCTGTGTGGCTCAGGTCAAGTCAGGTTGACCAGCATGGTCAGGAGACCCCCCTCCACTGGCCTCCGGACGCAGAATGGAAGGCATATTCACTCCTGAGGGTTGTAGCTCTCTGGGGGCCTCTGCCAGGGCCTTCACATCTGTGCCCTGGGGATCCTTGCCCAGTCTTAGCTCCCAACGTGGTCAAGCAGCTTAACCTCGGAGCAGGTGGGGCTTCCCAAGGGCCTCACGAAGGCGGCTCAGGCTCAGCTGGCCACAGCCACACCCGCCTCTGCCCACTCTGAGTGAGTCACGCATGCCCGTCATCAGCATGAAAGCTAAGCTCCTGGGGTCCCTGTTCCTCCTGCTCTTCTGGGAGTCAGATGGAAGAATAGAGTCCATCAAGTGCAGCTTCCTGGTTTTGCTTTGGGGAAAACTTTAAAATAAGATGCGATGTGACTGGGTTTGGTCCCTGGGGGCAGAGCTGGGTCCATGGGAGGGTAGACAAGGCCAGTCTGTGTCCCCGAGCACCGTGGCATGGCGTGGCCTTCCCACTGATAAGATAAAGTGAGTGAATGATGCCATTGCTTGGACGTGCCAGAATGTGAACGGGCCTGTTTTCCCAACCAGGCTTGTCTCATCTCTCGTCCCTGCCTGGCCCTTACAGACGAGCTTTTTCTCATCTGTAAAACACACAGATGGTTGTAAGTGCACTTCCATTCCTGCTGGCCTGCGTCTGGGGTCTGAGCCTGTGTGATGTCTTTGAGAAGGCACCCCCTGAGTGCAGGGCCCCATGCACAGGCTCGAGATATGAATAGACTGGGCCTGGAGGGGACAGGGCAGGCACAGGCTTTAGCTGAGGTTGGTGCCCCGAGGCAGGTCGTGAGAGGAGGAGTGTGACTGGGTGACTGCAGGGGAAGGAAGCCAGGTGAACACAGGGTTTGTGCAGGTGCAAGCGGAGGGGTGTGGGCAGGCTGGGTGTCCGCGAGGCAAAAGGGAACACGGTGTGGGACGCCCTTGAAGCTCCCCTTGAGGGGTTGAAGAGCCCTCACTATTGCGTTTATGCCCTGGTCATGTACCTGTGGATGTGGCTTCACTTAGAATCAGGGGGTCTCCAGGTGGAACTAGGGGTCTTAGAATGAAATTCTCCTGGATTTTCCTGGAGGACTCTGAATCCAGTGGCTTGTAAGAGGAGAAAGGGGAGATCTGAGCACAGAGAGTGAATGTCCCATGATCTCAGCCGGGGAGATGAGAGGTAACCCTCAGATGCCTAGGGTCTGGATGAAGCTGGAAGGACCCTGGCCCAGAGCCTGTGACAGGGGCGCAGCCTGGCTGGTACCTTGATTTTGGGTTTCAGGCCTTCAGAACCAGAGAGCAACTTTGCGTTGCCTTAAACCCGTGGCTCCTGGTCTTGTGTTAACAGCTGCCCCAGGGAAGAAATGCAGCCCCACGGGGAAAGCTTCCCACTTCTCTTCAAAACTGTCAGCACCAGGGAAGCCTACACTCCACTGGCCAGTAGGTGACACTGGCGATTTGGGATCAAGAATTATGGTCTAGGGGCGGAGATTTAGCTCAGTGGTTCCAGCGCCTGCTTAAGTAGGTGCAAGGTCCTGAGTTCATTCCCCGGTAACCACATACAACACTACCAGGTATGGTGACTCATGTCCACTAGCAATCAGTACCACATACCACAGTGCCAGGTGTGGTAGCTCATGCCTGTCATCCCAGCACTGGGGAGGCAGAGGCAGGAGGATTGCTGTGAGTTCGAGATTTGCCTGGGCTACATAGTGAGCTCAGGGCCAGCCTGAACTACAAAGCAAGGCCCTGTCTCAAAATAAATAAATAAATACATAAATACATAAATAAGAGTTATGGTCTAAAGAAAGAACTATGCCTCTGGCCACTGGCAGGGGATTTAGGACAGCTGGGGATTCTGAGTAGAAGGTGATTGGGGTGGGCATGTTAGTTCCTAGAATGTCCCTAAATGCAAAGGGAAAGAAACAAGCAGTAAACTGTTGCCTCATCAGTGTCCAAAAAGCCAGTCATATAGCCAGGGACCCCTGACCACCCCAACACAGGACTTGGGGGCCGGCAGTCCCTGGATACTTCTCCACATCTCAGTGCTAGTGACCTTGCCAAGCAGCCTGGGACAGAGAGCCAGGTGTCCTTGTCGTCCCTGTAGGGCAGTGGTGGCAAACCATGGCATGTGTTGGTTTTCTTTCAGGATAAAAGGTGTTCATGTATCATTTGTTGTTTCTAAAGTAAAACTTCAGTGTTCAGGTTCAAGGGCAGTGTTGGTCGTTCGTGATACATAAGTGGGGTTTGGGTTGCAGTCTGGGCCCTCGTTTCTAAGGGGTGCTATCCCCGCTCTAGGGACTCCAGCCCACAGTGGGTGAAGAGGGCCGTGGTCCCTGTCCGTGGGCCTCATGGTGGAGATCTGGGGCTGACCTTGAGGGTGTCCCTGGGGAGGGGTGAGGAAGGCGTGATGCTTTGTTCTGTCCTTGACTGTCGTGGGGCTCTGGACCTGTGGGTCCCTCCTCTCTGCAGGAGGTGATGCTGAGGGGCTCTGGGCTCTGAGAGGGAGGAAGCGTGGAGACAGAGCCCAGCAGGCAGCATGTGTGGCTGGAGGCACAGTGCTGGAGACTCCCAGAGTCCCTGCGGACTCCCAGAGGTCTGCAGAGGTTAGAGTACCCTGGAGAAGTGAGGATCGAGGGTACAGGAGATTCCAGAGCTTCTTCTCAGTGCCCCACCGTAACTACTTGGCATTCGGGGTATGGGTGTCAGATGCCCTCAAGTGGAGGGCAGCCACAGTGGCACAAGCCACAGTGACACAAGGATGACCGTTAGCCCTCCTCATCGTTGTCATGTGAAAGCTGCTCTCTGGCCCATCCATGGGCAGCCTCCTCCAGGAAGCCCTCTGGGATCCTGGCCCCGAACCCACTCACTTGCCCATCAGCCAGTTGTCTGTTTCCGTAAACACCCCAAACAGCTTCTGAGGAGGACAGTTCATTCTGGCTCAGGTCAGAGGTTTCAGTTCACGGTCAGCCGGTTCTGTTGCTTGTGGGCCTATTGCACAACGTCGTGGTGAAGTGCATGGTGGCATGAAAGTGCTCACCTCAGGCTGGGACAAGGACACAAGGAGAGGAAGAAGAGGGGCGGGGCCCCATAATCCCTTTCCGGGGCACACCCTAGTCACAAAGACACTTCCTACCCCCACTCACTCCCCAGCAGTGCCATCAGCTGGGACCAGGCCTTCATTATGCAGCCTTTGGAGGACACTTTGGCCTGGCTGCCTGGGTTCTCATGTTCTCATGGGCAAGGAGAAGAGGTGGGAGGGAGTGGTCCTTAGGGAGCACTCTGGAGTGTGGGTCCTCAGCCTGGGGCTGAATCCCTCACTCTGTGGGAGTGGCAGAGCAAGGCTGAGGAGGCCATCAGACACATGGTCACAGGAAAGCTGGGCAGCCTCCTGCAGTTTTCTTGGGCTGAGGGGTGCCCTTGCAGAGCCAGGGAGCAGAAGGCCTTACAGGCTGGCCACTGGGTGCCTGGGAACCTGGTCACTCTCCCAACTGTCCCTCTTAGTGAACCAGGCCCCGCCCAACTGGCAGGACAGCTTTCCCTGCCAGCAACATGCATGACTTCTGACAGAACCAGTTTGCCAAAGAGACACAGGGCGGAGCCAGCAGAGGCCATAACCCTGGTCTGATGAGGTCACAGAGTTCTCATAGCGGGGTGTCCCCCGAAGTCAGGTGCACACCCATCACCTCTCTCGCTCAACCTTAAGTAGCTGCCCTCCCTGGCCAGTCAGCGGGTAGATAGGTGTGTGTCAGGGATGTGGGCTGGGACATGTGGCCCCAGAGACGCATTGGCCAAGCAGGCAGAAGCCCAGACAACCCTTCCCTATGGGTGAGGTGAAATCAGTGGGGTCTGGCTACAGGAGCACAGGGCCCGTGGGATAGCACGCTGTAGGTGGTCAATAATCAGCCCTCTGGTTCTCACAGTAGGGGGTGCTGTCAGCTACTGTGTGCTTGGGGTTCAGGGCGCAAGCACAGCTCCTTATCTCCACAGCACCTAGGTATGGGTTGAATGGATTAGTCCCTATCTTAGTGATGAAAAGTTCCATGTAGCTTCAGGAAGACAGACCACGGTGGTCCTGCCCATCTGACTCACTCATGTTTGCCCAAAAAGACTTGGGTAGGATGCTGGATATGCCCAGCAGGAGGAGGAGGGTGAGGGGTAGTTCTGGAGGTGACAGCCCATAAGCAAGTAGGATAGTGGGGTAGGTTGGTTCTCACTGAGCACTGTACCACCAGGCTGCAAAATAGTCACTGTGGGTTTTGTTCTCAGTCTCCTCATCTGTAGAATGGGAGGGAAAAGTCTGCCCTCCACGACCCTGAGCAGTTGAGTGAGAGAGGTCTTGGGCTCTTGGAGCACAGGGCAGGGAGGGGTGGGCACATGGCGGGAAGGTAGGACTTCTTGACTGTATGGACCCCTGGCCCAGCAAATGTCTCTTGGACTGCCCAGGCCTGGTGCCCTCCTCAGATGTGGGCATCCCCCGTTCCACTGTGGATGACACTGGGGCCCAGCACTAACTAGCCTTGTGGCCCTGGATGACTCAGCTCTGTTATGCTTCAGTTACAGCATCTGTGAATGGAGAGAAAGCAGTAAAATGGATCATTACTGCTTCCAGACTCAGGCCTGTCCCAGCCCTGGGCAGGGTGGGAGGCAGATGGGTGGAGGGGTCCAGAAGTGACCGTGACTTGGGAGCTCTGTTTCCAAGTCCTTAGTAGGAGAACAGCCAGGCCTTCCTGTGGGTTCAGAGGTGCAGAGAAGGGGGTGGGATGCCACGCTGGAGCACACGGGCTGCAGAGGCGCACAGTAGGGCCGATGGGGCTGGAGGGGCTCCGGAAACTTGTTAGTCCCAAAAGGGTTCATTTTATCCCCCCAGCCACCAAGAGCAGAGGGGCACCGCCCAGACCACTGTGCTTCCCAGCTCTCAAAACTTGTTCCCTGAAGGAGAGAATGGTGCCAGGGAGGGTAGAGAGGACGCTTCACCCTGACCCTGGACAAGACCAGGGGCCCGGTATGCAACGTCAGAAGCCAGCTGGGCAAGGAGGAGGAAGCTACATAATTACCCGAGTTAGTCTTTGGAGGTTTGTCTTACATATTTTAAATATTTGGTTCTTGGTTTTTAAGTTCAGTTGGTTTTTGTTGTTGTTGTTTTGTCTCTTGGCAGTACCAGGGATAGGACTGGTACTGTGCTTCCCAGCTGGGTACAGTACCGCTCGAGCTAAGTCCCTGGCTTCAAGTTCAGTTGTTTTAAGCCAAACTTACATTCACTCAGCTGTTCTGGGGCCAGGATGTTGACGCCAGATAGAAAGTAGCATTGAGGAAAGAGTGACAGGAAGTGGGAGACGCCGAGACATCCACACTGTGTGCAGTAGACCCTGCTTGGACTGAGCTGGAGGCCAGGTCCAGGATGAAACTGGATTGTACTTCCCACGCTGCGTCATCCACTCCTGGTCCCTGGTACCACCAAAGGCCATGTGTGAGCATCTGGTAGACCTTGGTGGAGACTATGCCCTGTGGAGTCAAGGTAAAGATCACTTTGGTTTTCCAGCTCTGACGGAACCGCCTCTGATGCCGTCCTGGTTTCTCTTAGTAGAGGGGAACCCACCGTTCCCAGCTGCCTGTGTCAAAGCTTCCTCAGGACCCCTCCCTCGCCTTGCTACACTCCTTTCTTTAGATGTCGGGGCTATAATTGCTCCCACTGATTGGCAACTATCCTTCCCAAACCTTGTCTTAGTTAGTCTGTGTAATAATCCTGCGATTTGGTGCCATAGTCCTCCTGCCCACAGAGGGAGAAACCGAGGCACAGGGTAATGGAGAAGCAGGTCTGTTACCCACAATTCCACATCCCCTGCTGCTGTCCTGCTCCGGGGTGGGCCCTGGTGGGGGTGGAGCCATCAGTGATGACAGCAGTTTGGGTAGGTGGCCTACTGTATTCCTTAGCTTTCTTGTCAATGAGACTATATTTGATAAAGTTAAAAGAGGAGGGATTGGTTTGTGGTTTGAGGATTCAGTCCTGGGTCTGCTGGCTCCAAGGCAGATCATAAGGCAGAAAGGCATGGGGAGGAAAACTCCTCACTTGTGGCAGCCAGGAAGCAGAAAGAGCAGGGGGGAGCTGGGGATGGTGATAAATCCTCCAGGGCCAAACTCCCAGGGACGCGCCTCTCCCACAGTGAGACAGGCTCACTCTGTAGCCCAGGTAAGCCTCAAACTCAGCAATCCTCCTGCCTCTGCCTCCCAAATGCTGGGAAGACAGGCGTGAACCACCATGCCCTGCACTGTGGTATGTGGTACTGATTGCTGGTGGGCGTGTCACCACACTGAGTATTGTTGTATGTGGTTACAGGGATTGAACCAAGGACCTTGCTCTTGCCAGGCAGGCGCTGGAACCACTGAGCTAAATCTCTAGCCCTGGCCCCAGGCCCATCTCTTAACAGTACTTCCGGGTATGAACTCACCCTCAGATCAGCCTGCTGATGAGTATAGCACTGTATGATCCAGTCATCTTCCAAAATCCCTGCTTCTGAACACGAGCCTTTAGAGAAGATTCTAAATTTAAACCATAGTACTTGCCCTCCATGTGCCTCAATGTTCTCCGACATCAGATAAAGGATAATGACAGTTCTGTGTGCCAGGGAGGGTAAGGATTTGATGAATTAGAGCCTGGAGTGAAATACTGTTGCTGACTTCATTGTTTTTATTATTAGTTTGTTTTTATTCTTGTTATGAGATGTCTCTGTAGAAGGTGTGGCACTGAACCCTTCCCACCAGCACTCCTAGGGCCGTACAGGGCCAGATTCTCCTCAGTGGAGGGAGCCCCTTCTCAGTGGGGGTACTCAGTGGACCCCTGCCTGCACCTGTCCCCAAGGGCCCCCAGTGGAGCATTCTCCTGAGACCTCTCCTGCGGCAGGGCGGCTACCCTTGTGGGCAGGAGCTGTGGGAGTCTGTGACTGTGGCCTTGTCTGTCTCACAAGATGCTGCCCCGGACCTGGTCTTTAGCACCCTGCCCATCCTGCACCCTCTAGAGAAACTGGACAGTGGCCCCAGGAAGCCTCTGCAGTGACTTCTCCCCAAAGAGCAAGGCCTCCTTGGGGCAGGGCGTGCTGGGGAATGAGGGGAATCCTGTCCCCCCACATCTGTGGACAACGCAAGGGCTCAGTCCTACTTTGCAGAGGCCATTCTTCCTGGCCCCAGTATGGTCTCCACCTTTTAGGTCTATGCTGAAGCCAACAGCCCCCTCCTTCTCTCATCAGGCTGCTCCAAGCCACCTCCGGTCACCTGAGCAGGAGCGCCGCAGGAGGTCCCCGTGGGAGTGGGCAGTGGGAGCACTAAGCCTAGAGGATTCCACTGCAATGTGCAGCTTGCTTGGGCCTGCGGATCCCCTCTTGGGGTCAGCAATGGCCCGCTCGCCCCTGTCCCTACCACCCCTGGAGCCTTGGGGTCTCCAGCCCTACTGGGAGGGGAGTGGCATAGGCCCCAGGTGAGCTCCACAATCCCTGGCTGGCTTGTCTCCTCTGGTCTTCGTGTGGTGTGTCCTGCTCTGTCCCATGGCCACTTGTTGTCCGTGAAGATAATAATAAAAGGAGCCAAACCAGGTGAGCAAACCAGGTCCTGGGCTCCAGTGTGCTCTGCTGTCTTTCCTGCACCAGCAAGGCCACCAGGCCACTTCCCCTTCTTCCCCTCACCCTGATAAACCAGTGACTTATGAGTCTGGCCCAAGGGGTAGCAGGTCAGGCATGGAATGAGGCGGGGATAATGAGGGTCTGAGGGGCTAAGAGGGAACCTTTTCTCAAAAAAACAAAACAAAACAAAAAACCCTAAAAACCAAACGTGATGATATCCACTTCCCCTTGTAGGTACGATAGGAATCACACCAGGTCGGAGAGAATGTGGGCAAGGCCTGGCAGCTTGAGGGAAGAGTCCAGCTCCCAGGTGCACAGCCAGGGACTCCAAAGAGGCTGCTGCTTCTCTGTGGCTGCTCAGTGCGGGTCCAGCCTGGAGGCACCAGCCTGTGTCAGATGAGGACACTGAAGCTCAGCGTGACTGATCTGACAGTGGGGCAGGGGTCCTCACCCGCAGTGGCCCTGGCTTCTGGTAGTGCTGACCCAGGTCACTCCCCTGGACCTCCCATGGCCTTGCTAGCCTCTGCAATCCCCAGAGCGTGGCCACCTGGCAGCAGTTTGCATGTGAAAGTCCAGGTCTCCCTTCAGTGGGGAGGGATGGGTAGGTTGTAGGTTCAGGGTGTAGTGTGTGGTGGGGTCAGGCTGCTCCAAGGGGCCACATCTGGCCTGGCCACCAGGCTGGGGTTCTCCGCACTGGCTGGGTGTGGTCCTCAGGGGAAGTGGTGAGTGGGTGTAGCGGGCTGGCTGACCCCTGCTAAGGACCTGTGCTGGGGATGCAGGAGAGCATTGTCACTCAGGGGACCAGGTGGGTGGTGCTGGGGACAGGCCAGGCTTAGCACATGACAGCTGAGTCAGCCCGGAGGACACCCAGGCATGGCCCACACCACTCTCGGAGCAGAGCAGGCCACTTTCCTGCCCCTCTGGGCTCAGCCCGCCACAGCCAAATCTAGGAAGTTTCCCAGGGGAGTCCTACTGCCATCTCCTCTCCCAGGAGCCTGGTTCTCCTATCTTCCACTCTGGCTTTTCAGCTCTGTACAAAGTTCAAAGGGGATGTGAGGCTGGAAACTGCTCGCCCTGGACATGGCTTTATCCACAAGGACTGAGACCAGTTATTTTTTCAAGGCCTCAGTGTCTGTATCAAACCTCGATGGTGATACCCACCCCCTGCCTCGTAGGTGCTACAGGAGTCTTTGAGGGGCCGTCAGCTCAGCAGAGGGACTGGTAGAGCCCAGCCCCCACACCCAGGATGCACTCCACAGGGCTCCAGACTGCTCCCCCAAGGCTACTCACACTGCCCAGTTTAAGCCCCAACTATCAGTGCACCTGGTCCTAGCCACCTGGCGTGTGTCTGGTTCTTGTGCTGGTGTGAGGTGCGTAAGGCCTGTGGGGTGTCTCAGGAGATGAGTGGGACCTCATAACTATAAGAGTGGGGACCTTTGCAAGGTTTTGGAATGAAGTTATAGTGTTGGCATAATGGCTCCCTTTTTTAGGGCTATACTAGGGACCGAACTTGGACCTTGTGCTTGCCAGGCAGGTGTGGCACCACTGAGCTGTATGCTTAGCCCCATAATGGCTCTTTTGACTGATGGCTGCTACTCTCCTTTGAAAGTGACTACCCTCCTTTAACTGATGGTTTTCATTGCTCTTTTAAACTGATGGCTGCGGGAGCCTGTGCTCCTTTAGCTGAGGGCTGCTGTCTTTTCTTGGCCTGTGTGTCAGGTCTTCAGAGTTGAGCGTGTAGTGAAGCATGAATGCTGGAAACCCCTGCCTGTTGATCTGAGCTTAAATGTGATTTCAGACCTATTTTTACCCACAACCTCTAAGGAGAAACCATTGAGTTCAGGCAGGACTGTCAGTTTAGGCACCTGCCTTGCTGGCCTTCACTGGTGGCCAGACAGCCACAGTAACCAAAGCCTCCCTTTCTCCCTTGGACATTTCCCTGCCTCTCTCCACACTGGGCTTGAGGTGAGAAAGCTACCAGGCACTGTGAACACTAGGGACAGCCTCTACCAGCTGCCACAGGCAAGGGTTGAAAGTGTCTAGCAGAAGTGCCCCAGGCCCTTTCCCCTGGCTCTGGGGTCCTCGGTCCTCCAAGAGACAGCAGGGAGGAATTTGGTCTGAATCATCTGTTACTCTTGAGCACATGCTGGTGGGACACCAGGTGAGTCATGGCCTGTGCTCTCTCCTCAGCAGCTCAGCTGAGCCTGGCCAGGACGACTCCAGTGTGAGCCCCTGTGCGGCCCCTGAGGCACCATGACGTTTCTTACAAGGATCTCATTCTTGCTGAAGGGTGGGTGTGTGCCTGGCAGTGGAGGAAGGAGCCCAAATCCCTGCTCAGAGCATAACTTGGGGAAAGCGGTGCTGTAGGTTGGCTCTTGTGGGGTGGGCTCTGTGCCTATCTCCAGCTGGCTTTCATCTGGGATCAGAGAGGATGACCTCAGGTGCCCAGACGCTAGTGTCTGCAGTGATGGGGGGCTGAGCCTGACCTGTCCTTACCTTGTCTGCTCTGGTGGTAATATTACCTCTTACATCTTGAGGCTTTTATGCCCCTGGTAGGAAACAGGGTCTAAGGAGCCTGCTCAGGCACATGCTGGGGCGGAGGAATGCAGGGTTGGAGCTGACCCCTGCCCTGTGCTCAGTGTCCCCTCCTCGACTCTGGAAGCTCATGAAGCTCCATAGGGTAGGAGGAAATGGGGAACCTTGGGGATAGGGCCCAGGAGGAGCCATGGTCATGAGAAGGGCAGCCAGCTGGTAGTGCCCGGCAAGGGTGGCATCTGCAGGTCAGTGTTTCTAGGCCCTGCTGCCCCAGTAGTGACCACGTGGATGTGTCTTGCTCGTGGTCTGGCAGAACAGCAGAAGCTCTGGGCTCTGCCCTCTGTCCGGCAGTGTTTCTGAGCCCGCATGGCCATCATCCCTGGGCATATTGCAGCCCTGTGTGCAGGCCAGGGCCAGGGTTCAGGAATGGGCCTGGAGCAGGATGCCAGGGTCTCAGGAGGGTACAGGCATCCCTGACCTGCCCATGCAGCTGCCTCCTTGCCAAGGAAGGCTGTAGGAGGTGATGTTGTCTGCTGCTCTGGTCTCAACCCCACAGGAGCCCGCCTGACCTCAGCAGGATTTCCCCAACCCACTTGCCAGCCACGGGCTAGATGCTCTGAAAATGCTTCTGTGGCGCCTATAGAGGCCTAGCCCAGCTGGGTACATGGCCATCATTCCTGGGCATAACAGTGGGGCAACCCATGTGGTGGTCTTTGTGGCCTCAGACAACAGAATTCAAGGCCAGAGAGACTCTGCTGGGAGCCCGTAGCAGCCTGGGCATGGAGCTTCCCAGCAGGCAGGACAGCTAGAGGCGGTCAAGACAGCTTTTCTCAGTTACCCAACATTAATGGGACCCAAGGTCATTGCTGCCACATCCAGTAGTCAGTCTCTTCATCCACCTTTCCTTCCTTCTCCCCTTCTCTAAAGCCCTTGGCTTCTAGGAGAAGCACAGCTGTAGGGGAGACTGGCCTCGCAGTGTCCATCTGCTCGGCCCAGGGTCTGCAGGGTCTCCGGGTGCAGGACTCCCCTGCCCAGCAGCACATAAAGGACAGGGCCTCACCATCCAGCCCTCCAGGCACTGGACATGTCATGCCTGACCTAACACCAGCCAGGAATAAGTTCCTGGGGACACCAACCCCAGAAATAGCCCTGGTCGTTTCTTAGAGGACCCTCCTCTGAGCTGGAGATTGGAAGGCACAGGGAGCTCAGGATGAGGGGCCCTGAGCTTGCACCTTGGCGGGGAAAGGCAGGGTTTGCACTTTGATCTCCTCGCTCCAGAAATGCCCACCGCATGTCCTGCTCTGAGTGCTAGGTCAGGCTAGGAGCAAGACAGACACCAAGGAGTTTTCACAAAGAATAAAGAAATGCCAGTGGGGGCCTGCAGAGCTCCCAGTGCTATGTGGAGAATGCGCATGGGGCAGCACGAGCCGGGCCCTCCCTGTGGTGTGGATGGAATCCCACAAGCCCCCGCCTTGGGAGATGTGGGCGAGGGGCATCTCGGGAGAGAGAAGAGCCCTGTGGAGGCCATGGCAGGGACGGGCTCAGCACTTTGGAGGACCAGAAACGGGGCCAGCGTCGCTGCAGCCGAGTGGGTGAGAGGGGTGGGGCTGGGGTGGAGGGCTCTGGTCAGGGAGGGGTTGGGACAAGGAGACGGGGACTGGACTGTGTTCCCAATGACCTGGATTCACCTGTGAAACGAACACCCTGGTTCTGCTTACGTCAGCGGTTCAGCCCTTTGAATTCCACCTGATAAGTGTGAGTGTGGGGTGAGTAGGAAGGAAGGAAGCCAGGCTAGACAGCTGACTGGCTGCAGAGATGCAGGGAGAGAGAGAAGAGGGGAGGGAGGGAGACCGAGGGGGTTGGAGAGTGGATGAGGAGGGGGTGGGTGGATGGAGAGAAAGATGGGTAGATGGGCAAGCTAATGAGGGGAGGGGGAGATAGACAGCAGATGAGCGAGTGGATGATGGAGCACAGAGTCCCTGTGATTGTTGGTGGCACTGGGAGAAAGCCTGCAGTGGGGTTGAGGAGAGGCAACCGTTGGTCCCTGCACCTTCCCCATCTTATCCTGGTGGCCAGGTCGGAGAGCCAGGGCCATGCCGTGAGCCAGTTTCGAGCTGCACAGACAAGGGCCCCTCTACCTGCTTCCAGTCAACATGACTCAGCCCCCAGAGCAATGAGGCCCTTGGTTGGGGCCACTCAAGCTGTTCTTCCTCACCCACTTCTGAGGCCCTGCTTGTTCCCTGAGTCCAACAGGAAGGCTCTGGGCGTCTGGGAGAACACCCTGCTGGCTACTTCCCCAGAAGGCTGGGTCAGGAGAGAAAAGGGTCAGCAGGTCTGTAAGGAGCTTGTCCTGGGGAGCAGACAGACCCGGGACTAGAAATCAGAGCCAGCTTTGCAGGCCGTGACACAGGGCAAGGGTGTCTGTCCTCAGAGACACAGTTTTCCCCGATAGAGAATGGGCTGACAACTATGGGGGGCTTCAGCACATCTACTGGGGAAGTCCTGGGCTGGCATGGCTGGTGGATCTCTGCACAGGCAGGAAGTGGATGTCCTTTCCATGGCTGGAAGCGGAAGCGGAAGCAGGAGCCAGGGAAGCGGGAGGCCTGATCTCATGACCTGCAAGGCAGTGGCTGGGTGGTGTGGTGGGAGCTCATGGCTGTGCGCCCCTGTGACCGCTCCTCTTTGCACCCAGGAGCCCTCCCCCACCCACCCTGCGGTGCTCCGGGTGCGGGGTGTCTCGTGGGTCCTGAGTTGAGAGAAGCGGGCCAGGCCTAAAGATACCCCCAGCCACTGCACCTACTCCCCGACAGTCCGGGGCCACCTGGTCGAATCTCCCCTGTCCTCTGCAGACAGGGGGCTCTCGGCCATGAGTGCCCAGTGGTGTTTCCCATCCAGGGGGCCGTCACTGAGAGGGAGAATCCGGGCCCAGCATGAGCCTGCAGCCCGCGGTGACACAGCTCCCTCATAGCGCTGGGAGAGCCCGGCCTTAGACGGGCCACTTTACTGAGCTTGGCCACATGGCCCTCCCTGGCTAGTCACCCTCACCCACCCTCAGGTTCCTCTTGTCTGTCTAAGGGGTCCCCAAGAGGTGGGGACACCCCCTATGTGCCTTGTCCCTCTCCTGGGTGGTGGGGTCCCTCTGTCCCCAGGCCGTCCAGTGTGAGGTGTGACTGTGTGTCCTCCCTCCTTTGTCCTTCCAGAAGCCGCCCAGCACTCATGCCATGAAGGAGGAGGTCTTTCTCCGGCGCCGCTTCTCACTGTGTCCGCCGACCTCCACCCCGCAGAAGACCGAGCCCCGGAAACTCACGCGGCACCTGCTCCTGGGCTGTGAGAATGAGCTTGGCCCAGTCGGCCCAGGTGAGTGTTATCTGTGCGACCTCAGGAGGCACTGTCCCCCCAGGTCCTCGAAGCCAGTAAGGTGACACATCCCCAGGCGGGGACTGTCTGGGTTTAGTGGACAAAGACCTGCAGCCTGTTCAAGTGCTGGCTTCTTGGCATGACCTGGGAGTGAGCCCAGGGGAGACCTGTTCGGCCTTACTGACAGGGCCTTGCAGCCCATCCTCGGAGCAGCTTGTTTGATTCAGGGCAGTGAGGTGCAGATAACCCAGGGACAGCCATCTTGAGCTTTAGCCTGGCTCTCCTCGCTGGATGACCCCAGGTCAGCCACCAAACCTTAGTTTACTCACCTGCGAAATGGGAACAATATTAGCACTATATGCCCACTACCAAGAGGTCCCTGTCTCTAGGAGAGAACAGTTCAGAGCAGGCCTGCTGTGGCCACCATGGATAAAGTCCTGAGCACGGGGATGTACGTGGGGGTCTCCCTACCCCTGCTGATGTCCTCCAGGCTTCCAGCCCCATCAGCCTATTGTCCACACAGGTTCCTAACCAGCTGAGACTAAGCTGAGTCCTTTCTGCCCTATTGTGACTGCTGACCCCCGAGAGCCCAGCCCTTCCTTACTGGATGGGAGGTGGGGTGGTGGTGGTCCTGGGAGACTAGCTCGATCACCCCTCTCTTGCCACCTGCTGTGCCCTGACCTTCTTGGCCAGTTACTGGTACTGTCCTGGGTGAGAGGGAGGGCATTGGCCCCATCCTCAGGGTTTCAGGGTCTGGTGGCTGTCCTGTCCACAGTCTCAGCCAACAGATGGAAAAACTGAGGCCCCAAATGGGGAGGATCTTGTGGACCGCCCCATGATACTGCCACAAGAAAGCTTGCAGTAGATCTCATACCCTCTTCACCTGCATGGCACTCACAGGAGAAGGGGTGGGTGGGGAGAGACAGGTCCCAGTTGAGATCAGTTTCCAGGGCTTTGGTCCTCAGAGCAGCTCGCTCAGTGCAGGACCTAGACAGGGCGGGGGCTTCTCCCAGGATTGGAGCAGCAGGTCTCCAGGGCAGGGGTAGGTGAGTGGGCATGACCAGGCTACAGAGGGAGGAGCCAGCACTGCCTGTTGCTGTCCCACCTTAGCGCTTCCAACTTGAGGGCCCTGTGCCCTAGGGCCCGTGTCCTTCCTCCAGGGTGCAGCACCCCCCAGTGGGCTCTGCTGGCTGCAAGCCAGGACCTAAGGCAGCACTGAGAGCACCGCTGCGAGCCCTGCTCACCTCACTGAGACATGAGTGTTGCGTGCACAGAGACCTGCAGGGGAGAGACCTGAGTCACACAGCAAAGCAGCCACCTGCCTGTGTCACCTGAGTGGCTGTTGCTGGGGGTCTTTGGCTAAAGTACCTCCTTATGTCATTGCCCTGACTTCTCCGGGGAGTGCCACTCCCAGGCCCACCCCACCCTGGCTGGACCTGTGGGTGTCTGTCCTCACTGCCTGCCTGGCACTGGCCGGTGGCCCGTGGCTTTGGCATGAACGAATCCCACCTTGTGCTTGAGGCCGCTGCTCAGATCACTGGCCCATGAGGCACAGGAAGCAGGCAGGGGTGGCCCACACACAGGTGCCCGGCGTTTCCTGCTCTTCTTGCCCATAAACTCACCCTTGAAACTGGCTTCCGGGAAAGAGGTGCCAGGGAAGTGGGGCCATTCTCAGGGTCAAATCCAGACACAAGTCTCCCTCCTTCACCTTAGCCAGGCACAGTGCAACCAAGGATGGCATCTAACCACTTCCCTGCACACCCCTGGTTCAGGCCTCAGGTGCAGTGGCATCACCACAAGGATATGTGGTCCGTGTGCCCCAGAGCCTGGATGCCACATTCTTCCCCTGGAACTGGGAAGCATACAGACCCCAAGTTATACACCAGACCAGCTACAAGTTGCCCTGGTTTTCAGGGTCCCTCCCTAACTTCCTCCCTATGGTCAGTAAACCTGGCCAGAGCTTCTGGGCCCCTCCCATGGGTGAGGCTTGCTGCGTTTATTACACACCTCGGAGCAGTGCCCACGGCCACCGCCACCACTGGGTGGCTTCCTTGCCCTGCCTGCAAAGCCGGAGCCCCCATGCCCCTGCCCTGCCCTCACCCTGACTGCTTTCTTTCAGGGAAGGACATGGAGCCCCACGGCCCATCGCTGCCAAGGGAAGAAGAGCCTCTCATCCCCAGCTCTGCCCCAAAAGTGCCACCGGTAAGAGTCCAGTGTGGTGGGATCAAGGGTTAGGGAGCGTGGGTTGGTTTGGCAGGGCGCCCCTCCAACCCACCACTTCCTCCCTGGTCCAAGGAACAACCCCAAATCCCAAGTTGTGGAAGTTGGTGGGGGAGGGGCCCCAAATGAGAAACAGTCACAGAGATTTTTGGTGATTTTATTAAAGCTGCCTTCCTGGCAAGAGCCAGGGGGTCAGGGAAGGGAGGTAGGCTGCTGGGGGAATGAGGGTTCTAGAGAAAAATATCACTCATGAAAGGAGCCCAAATCCTCCATTTCTGGGGGACCCCTAAGGCAGGAGGTGTGCCAGGCACACCTATCCTGGGTACCCCAAGTTCTGGAGTATTCCACGTATCTTCCTGAGTAGAAAGGACCCGAGGCCAGGGGCAGTGGGAGTAGGAAGACCCTCCCTTCCCCCAGAGGGTCTGGGGCAGCCATAGTCCTAACAACTGACTGAGAGTGGCCGTACCCAGTCCAGATGACAAGCGGGGGTGGTGGTGTAGGAGATGGTCCTCACGTGACCTGTCCCCTCTCCCTCCATGTGGCCCTGAGTGAGGTCCTGGCCATCAGTCACACAGGACTTAGTGGTCTGCCCGTGTGTCGCTGTGTCCACCTGAAAAACAGCTCCCACCACACTGCCTCCCTGGGCAAGAGTGCTCACCTCTACCAGCTGCTGCCAGGCTGGAGGGGGGGCAGCCCCCACCGGGCAGTGTATTTACTTGTGTTTGTTTGGATTATTGGAAAGGTGTTAATTATAGCAAAGTACATACGGCATAAAACCTCCCATCTTAACCATTTTTAGGTGCATAATTCAAGGATGTTAAGCAAATTCACAGCCGCGTAGTTGTGCCCACTGCTGTCCGTCTCCAGGATTTCCTCATCTGCCCCCATCCTGCTCACCAGCCCAAGGCACCCCCATCCTACTATCTATCTCCATGGATCTGACAACCATGGGACTTTATGAGTAGAATTCTACAAGATTTATCCTTTGTATTTGGCTTATTTCACTAAGTTTTTATCCTCCAGGCCCACCAAGGTTTTAGTGTGTGTCAGGATCTCTTTCTTTTTCATGGCTGAATAACATTCCATCATATGAATGGACCATATCTTAGCATCCCCATTCTTCATGCAATGGACATTTTGGTTGTTTCTGTCGGTTAGCCATAGTGACTAGAGCAGCTAGGGACAATCATGTACGTGTATTTGTTCAAGTACCAATTTTCATTTTTTTCCAGTAGGTTCTGCTTGCATCTTCTATCTAGCAATGTTTGAAGGTTTTGCTTTCTCACACCCTTAACAGCTAGTGCCTCTGATTTCCTATTTTGTTTGCACAAATTATGACACCATCCTACTGAGATCCTGAAGCGGCGTCTCACTGTGGTTTGGTTACACTTCCCTGGTGACTACAGTGCTGACCATCTCGTGTGCTCACAGGCCATTTCGTGGCTCTCTTTTGGAGAACTGTCAGTTCCAGCCCTTTGCCCATTTTTTAGTTTGGATTGTTTGTCTTTAGGTTGAGTTGTAAGAGGTTCTTTTGTTTTGGCTTCTTGCTGGGGTATTTTTGTGTGTGTGGTACTGGAGATTGAACCCAGACCCTTCATACCATACATTCCCAGCTCTTTTTTATTTTTTATTTTGAGATAAGGTCTTGCTAAGTTGCCCAGGCTGGACTTTGTCTTGTGATCCTCCTGCCTTACCCTACCAGAGTGGTGGGATTGTAGGTGGCACTACTCTGCCCAGTAAGAGTTTTAATATATCCTCAACCCCAGATTCATGAGCTGTATGATTTGTAATTACTTCCTTCCATTCTGGTGCTCGTTATT
Source organism: Thryonomys swinderianus (assembly GCA_004025085.1). Classification (NCBI taxonomy): domain Eukaryota; kingdom Metazoa; phylum Chordata; class Mammalia; order Rodentia; family Thryonomyidae; genus Thryonomys; species Thryonomys swinderianus. The sequence continues at coordinate 43,582 of PVIC010010036.1, forward strand.
TTAAAAATCTTTTTTTTTTTTTTTTTGAGATAGGGTCTCTCTTTGTAGTTCAGGCTGGCTCTGAGCTCACTATGTAGCCCAGGCAAGCCTCCAACTCCACAATCCTCCTGCCTCTGCCTCCTGAGTGCTGGGATTACAGGCGTGAGCCACCATACCCGGCACTGTGGTATGCGGTATTAATTGTTGGTGGGCATGAGTCTGCATGCCCAGCATTGTATGTGGTTACCGGGATCGAACTCAGGACCTTGCACTTGCGAGGCAGGTGCCAGAACCACTGAGCTAACCCTCCAGCCCTAAAATCATTTTTATGAGCTGTGAAGTTCCGGTTTCTCGTTTCCCAGGTGCTGTATCATGACACCTCACCTGATGTCCAGGAAGAAGTCAGGGGGCCTCTGCAGTGCTCCACAAGGGTTGGGACAAGACCCCAGTAGCCTCGCTCAGCCGGGGCAGGACCTGTACTCCCTTCCCCCATCTTGCCCCTCGCATCCTTGGGTGTGATGGCCCCATAGTGCTCTGGACAACCAACAGCTGACCACAGAGATGGCCAGTGGCTGTTACTGCCAGAGTCCTGGCTGGGCCTGGAATGCTGTGTGTCTCCAGGGTCTGATGCCAGCAGGGCTGTCAGAGCTTCCTCCTGGGCAAGCGGCTCAGGGCTGCCGAAGGAGCAAGGCTGCC